>BROE01000024.1:1152895-1295948 GCA_036571765.1 Plecoglossus altivelis | reverse complement strand
ATGAAGATGCTGCAATCACACACTGCCTATGTCTGGGTCATTATACTGTCTGTGAAACGAGGCCTGCCCATTACAATACTAAATAAGCTGGCTTCATCCTTTTATTCGACTCACAGTACCTCAAAGATGCTATAGAATACCTTTAGTCACTTGTTTTCTCATTTTTGCTTCAATTGACCCGTGACTTCGTTAGGGATTGGCAAATTCGCCAAACCAATGTGTCGACACTTTATATTAAACGGCTATAGAAATGACAGCATAAATTGCTATAAGTGCGACACCATGGCTATATCCTTGTCATTTTATGTTTAAATGACAATTCCAACCTAACGTTTCACTTTGGTACACGTATTTTTCGTTCTCGGGCCTTTGCTGGTCTGCAGCTGACCTCGTGTGGTAGGATAGACTGATTGAGGCGGAAGTGATTGCTTACAATATCGGTTATATTCTAGTCAATTTGAAGACCAAGTGGGCCATATATGGCTGTAATGTAGCATAACTATCCATAGGTTGGTTCTTGTATCCCCCCTGATGGGTGCCGGTGGGGTTCGTCATTTCTCCAATACCCTCTCTTGCCCCTGCGGTTACCGCCTAACTGTTGTGTAAACAAATTCTAGTGTGTTGTTTCCCCTTGTTGCAAAGCTCACATGTTGGTAGAACTTAGGCAAAACTGACTTTAAGTTTGCATGGTTGAATTCACCGGCTACGATGAAAAAAGACGTCGGGGTTAATTGTTTGTTGTTCGCTGATGGCGCTATATAGTTCACGAAGCGCGTCTTAATTGCGAATTAGACAACACGGATTAGGACTGTAAACCAGAGAACCCACCGTAACATGGCCGGAAACCTCCCTCGGCAGACTACGAACACGGCCCCGACACTTCACAATCATAAATTCCACCAGCGGTGAGCAGTATCTGGATATTACCGCAGCATTGTTACACCATTTTTTGTTGACATAAACACACAAGCCGCCCCCGCGAGTCTTCCCAGACAGTGACGAATCTCTGTCCGCTCGGTAGCAGGTAAGGCCATGCAGTTGAATGGGAATGAGTCCGGGATGTTGTTGTTTAGCCATGTCTCAGTGAAGACAAACGCACAACAATCCCTAGCCTCATGCTGGGTAGATAGACTGAGTTGAATTAGGTCCACTTTGTATTCCAGAGAGCGAACGTTAGAGAGCATGAGTGATGGAAGAGCCGGTCTTGTGGGGTAAGCCCTCAACCTAGCTTGTATACCTCCACGCTTACTGCGCTTTTGTCCTCTCTCGCACCGCTTGCGACGCCGCCTTTTGCGGGTAGCATCAGTACGCGAGGCATCAGTTCAAGTATCTCGGGGTCTTGTTCACGAGTGAGGGAAGGACGGAATGTGAGATTGACAGGCGGATCGGTGCAGTGGCTGCAGTGATGCGGCCTCTGTACCGGTACCGGTGGTGAAGAAGGAGCTAAGCCGGAAGGCAAAGCTCTCAATTTACCGGTCGATCTACGTTCCCACTCTCACCTACGGTCATGAACTTTGGGTAATGACCGAAAGGATGAGATCGCGGATACAAGCGGTCAAAATGAGTTTTCTCCGCAGGGTGGCCGGGTGCTCCCTTAGAGATAAGGTGAGGAGCTCGGTCACAAGGGAGGACCTTGGAGTAGAGCCGCTGCTCCTCCACATCAAGAGGACCCAGCTGAGGTGGCTCGGGCATCTGTTTCAGATGCCTCCTGGACGCCTCGGGAGGTGTTCCGGGCATGTCCTACCAGGAGGCGGCCCGGGGAAGACCCAGGACATGCTGGAGGAACTATGTCTCTCAGCTGGCCTGGGAACGCCTCGGGATCCCCCCGAAGCAGCTGGAGGAGGTGTGTGTGGAGAAGAACTGCTTTGACAATAATAATGATAACATAAATAAAGTAAGACTGTTGGGAAGTTCAAGAAAACTGTAAGTATTGTGTCTTACGGGCTTATGTTAAATTGTTACACTGTTAAATTACTTGTTTGGGAAGAAAAAGGGAGCATTTTGAATAAAAAAAATATGATTATTATATCCTGGGAGAAGTGTTTTTTTAGGGGTATAGCTCCATAGACTTCCATTCATTCAACACTCGCCCATGAGGGCCTTGTGGAACCGGTTCAGAAGCTGGAAGTTTGCCAAAAGTGGCGGACGAAGATATTCTCTGATTGCTTGCAAAAATATATCAAAGCTTATAATTTTATGTCATCATCCAGACTCAGATTTGACAAAGGTCCATAATCGATATTAACATGTGTGGTAAATATTGAGATGATAATCTCATAATGATGTTATACCAAGGGCATAGTTTTGGTCTTAGTTATGGTGGGGACATCCCCACCACCACCCTAAGACTGAGAAGTGAACTTTACTAAGAGGATTGTAATTTTTTCAGCATTTGTTGTAGACAATAGTCTCTTGCGTTTATAGTACTCCAAAGCTAGTCGTTTAAACTAGTATCTCTGTGTGGAGACAATTGTGTAGAGACATGTGCTTCTGCAACCTGCTCTATGACATTCTCAATAATGGACTAATGAATTAAATGCACACTTATGCTGTATGTGTTAATATTTAAGAGCAATGTAAATACGAAGAGGACATGGTTTTGTAGAACCCTCTTTCTAAAAAGCATGATTCCCCCTAATTCATGACCAAATAAGTTAACATTATCTAAACATACTTAAACATCCTTTCTTGGTGCTTAACTAATAGGCCCTGAAGATCCAGCTGCTTCAACCTTCAACCTTCAACCTGCCCTACAGCATCTTTACTGGATTTGAGAATTTCCGATAAATAATCCATGCTTAAATAAACATGATGATTGGTTGGGCATTCTAAAACAAAACAGCAATGCTGATGGCTCAAAATGAATTGACAATTTGACGTAGGCTACCTAGAGCTTCACCTGCTTTTGTGGTTTGATCCTGTCTTTCCTCCAAACAGGTTTAGTCACTTGTAGCCTATCCTATGCTTAGCAAGTTTCACCCTCCTACTATGCTGTATACAGTGTTATTTGGATATAATTAATAACAAAATGGTTCATTATATTTGAATAGCAATTTTTCAACCGTTAAATGTTTGTTTGTAACTCAACACATGGGTGTATCCTTATTTGTTCGAGCGCGAGTTAAATGCGACTATCAATGTTACATACCCTTGATCAATACTTCTAACCATGCGACTATCCATGTTGCACACCCCTAATCAATACTTCTAACCTCGGTTGAAAGATTACTGAAGCTAGGTTTAGCTATAATAATAATAATAATATCTTGCATAACATACTATTGGCAGTTAATATTATTTTCCACAGTAGAATCTGCATTTTTTAACGCATTTGGGCAATTCCAATTCAATTCAATTTATCTTTGTAACGCCCAAAATCACAACAACGGTTGCCTCGAAGGGCAACAAGGATTCCATCATTGGTCAATAAACAGATAACCACATTATAAAAATGTACATTTGATTTTAGCAACTGGATGATTGTCCCGGAACATCCCCTGTCTTTAGACCCTCCTTCTCGGCAATGAAAAACTACAAAAAACCCTTTGGGAAAAAGTAGAAACCTCGTGGAGAACCACAGTGAAGGAGGATCCTGCTCCCACGGACGGAAAGGCTGTAGATGGTCCAGGACTGTTTGGTTTTATTTTTCTTACTCCTTTTTGTGACTGTTATAACAGAAAGAACCTCCTCATGAGCGAACAGGAAGGTGTCATCTAGCATCATCAGGTTCGAGGAGAAGTTCGGTATTCAGATACGCGTCTGTCATTACCTGCTATGTTTGTGACGTGGCTATGTTTATTATCCCCTCCCCTTTCCCCCCCCCCCCCCATCTTCGCTTGCCATTGCTGATTCCATACAAATTACCACAGCTGGCCAAATATTATACATTGTGATTGTAGTAGCAAACGGAACACGCTTTTAATATATGCAGCACAGCGCGCATATAGTCTATGGATGAAAAGTTAGACGATCCGATATGTGCCCCATGTGAGTTACGGGACCACAATATACGTCACATCCTATATAATTCGTATATTAATAGTATTTATTTTGTCTTTATATATTATATGTTTATATTATATTTTAATTACATGTGAATCCGTTAGATATGATATTATATATATAGGTTCATGTATATTATATCATATTTTGTCATGATACGTATCGATTAACGGATATAATGATAATTATACTTTATATATATATATATCATATAGAGCTGGCTCTAGAAAGGGAGATTGTGGAGGATGGGACCTTGGAAAGCGGCTTTGGAGAGAGTGGTCCCATGATGAGAGACGCTGCATGCACCAACACAGTCCAAGTAAACTCTGCATGGGCTGCTGAAATTACTGAATTGATCTGGGCTGCGACCATGCATTCACCAGAAAGTTGCACATGCTCCCTTCGGTGGCGCCTGGCCACCTCTTCAGACCGGGGCCCATATAGATGGGATTGTACTGACCCCTGACATTATGTCTCATGCTGCATCATTGAGTAAGGAGTAGCCAAACGGCACAGGTGGGGTAGAGGGGCTCCACTTCCCCTGAAACAGACGAGAACACAGGATCCATGATGGTGGTAGGTTGGACTCATGCTGAGAATGTCTTCGACATTCCTCTTACCATATGTGGGACCTCATGTACCACCCTTGTGGATTCTGGCTCCACAGTGACACTGATGCGGCCAGATGTTGTTCCAGATGGGACGCAGTTGGAGCAGACTATAGTGCAGCTGGGGACTGTGACTAGTGAGTTGGCCCCTATGCTTGGTAGGAGGAGGGTGATGTTGAATGTGAGAGGTTTGCCAGCAGATTTAAAAGTGTGAGTGGTGGTGCTGGTGCAGGACCCCTGTTATTTGCCACTGGACCTTTCAAGGTCCTTCAACCTTGCTCTTCGAGGCAACTGTTGTTGTGATTTTAAAATAAATTGAATTGAATTGAAGGTCTGCACGCTGCCTTCTGGACGTAGGGGAGAACACATTAACCTCCCCAGGGGCCCCACTGTCAGAATGATACCACAGTTAAATAAAAATGTTGATTCAACACCAACAGACTAAAATCTTACTTTGTTTCAGATCATATTTGGTGTCACTCGAATATAGTGTTAAATGTACTCTTTGGTCAGAGTTAATTCTCGTCAAAAGTGTGTGAATTTACACAGAAATGTGTACAAATATTTAACACTGTGGTTGAATCACACACCTCAGAGAAATATAATGACACTGCTTTGAGTGGATATATCAGAAATCTATACAAATATTGATTTGTAAAAATGTTTTGGTATACATACATATAGTTCAAAAAATTTAACTCCATAGTATGACAGTGTTATTGAATTACTGTAATGTAATGAAGATCAAAAGCAAACACAGATAATCATACCAGCATATATTGTAACTGTATGGGCTACCATTTTGACATTAATGAACAACATCAGAAATCACATGCTCACCAGAGAAAGCAATATGGAACCACAGATAGAGCTGTGTCATTTCTATATGACATTTGTATGTCAAAGGGCTTATGATAAAGCAAGTTTTCAACAAAAAAGTAAAGTAAACCATGTTTTGCCCCGGTCACTTCATATGCATGAAAATGATCCTAAAAGGCTATAGTAGCTAAAGGCAGAGTGAGAAATAACAATTGTTTATGCATTATCACAATGTATTCCATGTTTAAAACTACTACCACCACCTTGTGCAGGTGGTGGTAGCAAATGTAGCTGCAGCAAGATGGCCGATATGTCACAGTCCCAGCCCACATTCCCAGTCTACATTCAACTGGGTATTTGCACCATTACCAAAATACTTATAGTGGATAGATTAACGCAGTAATGTCAAGCTCAAACAGTATTCAGACCATTCTCAGCCTCAACAGCTGCCTCTACATTGTGCACCAAATCAAAGAGTTCTGTGGTGGGTACGAGTCTCTGGCTTTCCTTCATCACCCTTACTTTGAAAGTAGTTGGCCACATCTCCAGGAATTTGTTTGCTGTGGCCTTGCCAAACACAAGTCTGGAGTCTTGTTCTATCCACAATGGAACAAATATAGACTTGAAGACCAAAAAGCTCAATTCCTGAGTGATATATAAGGTATTATTTAGTATTGTGAAACAATATGAAAGCATCAAATGTGTCATAACTTATGACACTATAACATTACTTACCGACAAAGTCTGCACTCAGTCCCAAACCGATTTCAAAATGATGATGTAGCAAGCGTCTTTGCGGTTAAACCTGACGTGGTGTGAAATGAGATAACACTCTGAAGTGCTGATTTTTTAATAGCCTTTCAGCAGAACTTCACTCTGTCTTTTAAGGACTCCATTGGAGCGCCGGTACTCTCCACATTGTTGAAAATTCTCTATTTGAGATGATGCAAGGTACTGGCATTATCAAACCATCAGACAGCCCATGGGCCTTGGGAGTGGTGATGGTTTTGAAAAAGAGGAGCCTAAGATGAGCTTCTGCATGGACTACAGACCGCTGAACAATTTCACCAAAAAGAACACATGACCATCACACAGGATTGATGAGTCACTAGACAAGGTATCTGGCTCCTCCTGGTTCTCTTCACTCAACCTGCAAAGCAAATACAGACAGCTGCTACTCAGCCAAGAAGCAAGACCAAAGACTGTCTTCTGTATGGACAGAGGGTTGTGACAGTCAGATGTTTTGACCTGTGCCATGTCCTATTCACCTTTGAAAGATTCATGGACCAGGTGCTGGAAGGTATTTGCCTGGTCCTTACCAGAGTCTCGTATATTTGATTTCAGAGAGTCTGGGACCTATCCATTGACAAACGCTGATTCCGTTAAGGCAGGTACTCTGTTGAAGTTTAAAACTATTGGATATGCCCAGAGCCACTCTGGATTTGCCATAACAAATTAATAATGTTTGGTCGTGACGTAGGTCATGCTCTGGGATGTAGCCACTTAGGCTGTAAAACAAGTTAGAATGAGCAGAGGAGTGTTTGAAGATGTTGAATTTAAGAATTAAAAGAACAATTGTAAACACTTGTGTACATATAGATTTAACACTAAGGCTAGCGATTATGTATACAGTCAACTGTCAAAGCTGGGTCTAATTGTTGACAAAACGCCACTTGGGTCATTTAGTTTCTGCCACTCATGCAGTGCAATGATTACCATGCTACTGCACAATACGGATACTTTTCAGATGTGGAAGAAAGAAGAGACAACAGAGACAGGTGACCAGTCCACTGACGATAGAGACAGAGACCCCACACCTTCAAAAAATCCACGGGTCCTTCAGAAATTCTCTAACTTTGACAGAAATATTCTGTCCAAGCTCAATTTTAAGCAATTGTGGCAAAGGATGCATTCCAAAAGACTGGAGGGTTGTAGCAATTTAATCAGTTACTTTCCTGGTTGTAATGGTCCAGCTTTGAAGCTCTATCATAGAATGCTTAATTGGAATTTTAGTGTATATGTTGTTCAAATGGTTTATCATGTTTTGCACAGACAATAATGAAAAGAAATTTAAACATTCAAACTCTAATTATTCTTGCATTTAACGTTAAATAATTAGTAATAAATATCCTTTCTCCATTTGCAGGGGTACACTAAACACCTTTTCAGAGAAAGTCATACAGCTTCTTTTATACCTAAACCCTCGTGCTCTCCGCATTCTGCAACTCCCCCTGTCCTAAGGGCCAAAAAGGCCCCACCGTCAACCTTGAAATAAAGCAGGTTAGCAAAAAACAAGTGGTTGAAATGTGCTAGCCATGCTGCACACGAATCAGAAATATTTAGATTTGTCTGAGTTCAATCAAGCATATACGATCTAAATGTTTCATTGTGGGTGTGCGTGGGTGTGCATTAAATATAGTTTTGGGTCATTCTGACCCCCGAGGAGAACACAAGGGTTAAATAGAGTCTTTCAAGTATGTTATTATTTTCTTTCATTTAGGACATATACAGTTTTGTAGAAAATAACAAATTACAACACATTTGAAACAACACGTACAACTAACACACAAACCATATTCCTGCACGAGTACTTTAAGGGGTTCAAAGTGTTCAGTTTATTTAGAAAATCACTGAATTTACTGTTATCATTATCATCATCAAAATAGTTGTTGCAATAGATGTCTGGATAAGATAATATCCCCCTGAATCTTATTGCAGATCCACATCTATATCCACAGAAACATCGCTAATGACGATTAGAGTTTTCTTCGTATAGTCCAGTCTAATGACAGGAAGGTTAGCAACCATGAACAACTGTTCAAATGGTGTAAGAAGAGGGGAGACGGTTACAACTATAGGCTTAGCACAAGACTGTTCTTGCTCCAGCTTTAAGTTCTGGATATTCGGTAGCGTTGCCACAAAGGAACAAATGGCTTTGCTTTTATCTTTTTCTGCTGCTATTACTGAACTCAAACTAGCGCCTTATACCAAGGTTATCGTCATGTGCCACTCCCTCTGTTCGCTGATTGGGCCTTCAGATATCTGAGTGGAGAAAACCTGAGCAGGTTCCAGACCTACTACAGAAGCAACATCAAAATTGAACAGAGGTACGAAGGACGGCAGTGCCAGGCAAGGATGGCATCCCCCGTCAGCAATGTCTGGTGTATTTGTATGACATCCTGGCCCATGAGAGCTCATTTCAAACAGCCTTGGAGTTGTTGAAACTGGTGCTGCAAAGATTGTCCATGGCAGGCCTGACATTACATCCACAAAATTGTCACTTCATGGGGAAGGAGGCAGAGTTTTTGGGTGACAGACTGAGGGAAGGAAGCATCAGCATACTGGAAGAGAAAGCGTACGAAATGAGAGACTTGCCCACACTCACTAACCAAACGACAACTGACAAGCTTCTTTGGCCTACCGTCATATTATAGGAAGTTTGTGCAAAGTTTCTCCATCACAGCCGCCCCCTGTACCACCTGCTACAGAAGGGCAGGGGCTACTGGATACCACAGTGCCAGCAAGCCTTCAGCTCCCATCAGAAGGCACTGACAGACGCACCCATCCTCACGGGGAATGCATAAGACCCAAACCACAGCTGAGCACCCCAACAGCGACAGCCTCGTTGAGAGATTCAACAGGGCCCTTGAAAAGCAGCTGGCATCCTCACCTCTGAACCAGCCTCTCGTTTTCATGGCCCACAGATCTGCTCATCAGGAACCACCTCATGCTCCCTCCTCATGTTGGGGAGGGAGCTAAGGACACCAGCGGAGGTGGCCTTGGCAAACCTCTTGACACCCCTGCCGTTCCTCCGAGGCAAATTTTCACCAGGAGACTACAGGATTGGACCCGTCCACATCTTTGCCTGAGACTAGCTGGAGAAAGCGAGCATGGGACTAAAAAGTAACTACGATATAAGATCACACGTTACTATAAGGCCCCAATGGGTTGATTAATTATTAGGTTGTTCACATGTGCACAGTCCCAAATGAATAGAATCTATGAGGACAAATGTGTAATTGGTAGTATATGCAGTGTTTGTAAATCTGAGAAACACAGTACATAGTTTTCCCATTTTCACAGAGAAGCCTTTTCCCATTTTCTCCGTACGCATACTTTTACGGTGTCATGTACACAAGTTTCATACATGGGGCCCCTGGGCTGGAGAGAAGCCTGCTATGTTCCACATTGATCCTAGCTTCAGACCTGACCCTTAGACAGGTAAGTAACTTTTACAGCTGAACAAATGGCGAAAATAAAGGGTTTTACAATCACTCTGGACACATACGATACTACCACCCTGGTCTGTGCCTATGGCGTTTCTGATAGCAGACAATCCAATAGGCTCTCTGTTTAAAGAACTGCGTTTGACAGATTGTCAGAGTAAGGCTCTCCATGAAAACCTGTTGTGGACATTTTCAATTGTATCTATGAGATATTCTTTCTGATACATCTGGCTCTTACTGCCCCAGTTTTTCCATTGATTATGATTGTAATATCCCAGTGAAAGTATACTTGTATATTGTGTCAAACATAAGTGTTTGTATCTTGTCGCATCTGGTGGTCTACCTTAATTGTATTTTGAGTCTTTGAGCCAAAGAGTTATTGCAATTGACATTTTTTGTTTTAAAATAGTTTTGGTTTTTGGGAGAGGGTCCATTTATAGTATTGCTTGGTTGTAGGCTGTTGCACATGAAGAGCACACAGCTGCTGCAGCACTTGGTGTCAGGTTCCCTAGCTTGCTCTGGTCACCCACTGGTTTTAGCTAATGGAAGTGTCTCTCAGATTGCACCAAATACATTTTTTTAATTGGAGACTGCTTAAATTTTTAAAACATAAATGTTATTAGGGGGGTTGGGAGCATCCTCCCCCAGACCCCCCTACTAACATTTATTTCCCCCCCAAAAAAAGTTTTCATTGAGCAGTGTAGGAAAAAAACTGTGTTTTAAATATGAAAATGTATTTGTTTACATTAGCTGCGGTTGAGTCTTAAATTGGCTTCATGAGAATCTCCCAATTATCACAATAGGTATAATATAATAGGTTTCAACTTCCAGACAGCAGCACCCAGACTGAGACACTGTAGGCCTATCAGATGAACTGTCTGAGAACAAGCAGGGAGATACCCCTATTTTGACTGCTTGACATTCCAATTTTTGTTCTCTGATGTCTCTTGCAGTACAATGTATCCCTCCTTCATCTGCATCAATACCCAATAACCATAACCTCAGAGACAGTACTTAATCATTTATTAATAATAATTTTCCTCAGCAGATAATGTAATGTCATGTTTATACCATTTGAATATAACTTATTTGGGCATGTTGAAAAAAGAGGAGGAAACCATGCACCTAAAAGATTTGGAAAGTAGTCTGGCAGCCTGCAGGGCTGAGGTGAACTCATAGCCCCTGAAAAAGAGGAAAGGACCAGGGAACATTGTGACAAGGCAACGGATGTCAGGAACAAAAGTGAGGGAAGATAAAGTGGCTTTGGTTTTCAGGTTTATGGAAACTTACTGTTTTTTACTAAGTCTATGAGAGGTCCATAGTTTAGATAAGCACACCCTTCTCCTCCCAGACCTCATAGCATTCAAATACATTTACTTGTGTTCAAAATAATCTACAAAATTACATTTCAAAGGAAAACATTGCTAAACAATCACAAAAGGCATAAGCGCCATAAGGCACAAGTTCCCATGAACACTTCAGTACTAAGTAGACTCAAACAATCTGAAATATGTTAGAGATTAGATATTTACAGTATTGTGAGGTTGTTTAAAGGTATTGTTTCATTGTTCCAATGTAGGTCTACACTGAACTATAATTTGCCTAAAACGATATCTGACAAAAACAATAAATTGTCAAAATGTCTACCGAGACAATATATTCATATAAGTGACTTGTTATGTAGTGTCCTTCTGACAAGTTTGAAGAAATGATCTCCATATCCCAAATCAAAGCTCTTGTTGAGATGTATTGGAAGAAGAAATGTTTATTGATCAAGCAGTGATGGCACGTGTAGGGAGCATTCAACACTGTTGATCTCTGTTGTATGATATTATGTGAGACCATAGCAAATTATGTTGCTATTTTTACGCAGTTATTAGCTCAACAGTTCATTAGTTTAATATTACTGTTTTTATTTGTGACCAGAGTGACCCAACAAGTAGACAGCCCCATCTACTCTTCATCACTATCAAATAGACACCAATTTGTTTTTTTCACAAAGGAAATGACAAAACTGTAAAAAAGAGTGTTTTTAGACGGTTCTGGAGAAAGAGGCCCTGGAGTCAGAATCCTCAACAGAACCAATGGTAAGGGGTTGTGCGTGTATGCACGAATGTTTGTGAGTGTGTGTCTGTCAGTTTGTCTACCTGTTTTTCTTAATTTATTTAATAGTTATTCAATTCCCTTAAAAATAATTTAATAATTTATTTTGTGGTTAGGAGAGTTTAAGAGGTGGTTGGATTGTCTTTAAAAGTAAGATGGTAATGGGTTAGAGAGAAACCACAATACTCTTCTTAAACTGTTTACACAGGGAGAGTCTGGCTGGGACCAAGAGAAGAACAGGTTCCAGGCAGGTCTGATAATCCAGTACAAACACATACACCCACAGAGCGTGAAGGATTTCACAAAAACTATTAACAATATTCAGTAAATACAAAGCAAATATCAATTAGTCTGGTTCTGAAAGCTTTGATTAGATTTACCCCTTTAAGGCCTGGTGTCTGAAAGGTTAGTTTACCAACAATGGACTAATGCACTTATCGTAATAACAATAGCCACCCTTGAAAGCAAAACATCATGGCCTGTACCTTGCAGGCAACATTAACTTTAGCCCATCATTAAATTGCTTCTGTTCTTCACGTTGTCCCCAGGCCATGATGAAAGAGTAGAGAAGAAAATGCGTTTGACGACTTTATGTGTTTCAGAAAATGTGTCTAGTTCTGTGGTCTAGTTTATGAAATATGTCAATATTTTATGAAGCAATCTCATTTCCTTATTTCTGTACAGAATAATGTTAATGTTAATAACCTGATACATGACACAAATCCAACACTCAGACCTCTGATTAACCTAGTGAATAAATAACCTACATCCCTCACGACAATTCATTTTTTTCTGCCCCTTCTGTGCCTTCCGTGTGTGAATCTTATGTCCAGCCTTGGGGAAGCCAAAACCTAAACAATGTGACACTCAGAGTTTGGTGGTGTCCTTCCCAGCGCTTATCTCTAAAACTGGGGAGCATTTCCTGTTTGTGTAAAAGATTTGTTGTCTCAGATATATCAGTTCATTCACCCTGAGTAACGGGAGTGTGGTGGTTGCAAAGTTCTATGCCCTTGAGGTCAACGGTTTCCATGACGTTCAAGAGTATGGTCCATTAGAAGAGGTCAAACGCTTTTCCTCTCCCCCGCCTCTGTCTGCTCAGTACTTACTTTGCTCTGCCAATACGTTGCTCCAAAGCCTCACTTTACTGTACTTAATTGTCATTCTAATATACACCCTAATGAAAGAGTAGCTAATCTGTGAAAACGGTTAACATGTTAAAGCCTGTGAAATGGGATGAAATCCATTTTATCCATGACTATTAGAATGAACCAATGGATAAACATTTTGATACCTTCGAAAATATTTTTTTTTTTTCAAAAGCCATGCAAAACCTTAGTCTTTTGTCACAAGAGTTAAACAACAAACACTCATTCTGTGTGTGATGGATGTGAGAAATATTTTCAGAGCCTTGATTACGCCAGAGGGAGGATACCTTAGAATTGTCCTTGACACTTACCAGCACACACAAAAAATAAAACCCAGTTAAAGTCATAGTACAGGGCATACCCATGGACCATTATCATGTTGATGAATGAAGTTCTGTAAGGTTAAGACATACAATTAGTGAGAGAACTGTGTAGGTACATATGTTGATACAAATGAGAGTAGAATGAAAAACCTTATTTTGTGGCTTCTGTACGATAGTTGGCTATTGATGTTCCTTTAATTAATAATAAAGCATACGTATTCTAGACTCAGATATGCCTCTAGTCCAGAAGTTAAAGGTCCTTCTGGTGCAATATAGAATTAACTATGGTGCTGGGTAATTGGGATACAGCAAAACTATTCTTTGTCAATGATCATATGCTTTGAAGATGAAAGATTCATATACTGAAACGGGCTGTACTTATAAATGTGCAATCAAATATTAAGAGATAGATGTTCAACATCCCCTCCTTGAACTGCCTAATGTGGTCGAGGGGTTTGAGTGCTTGGATGATCCTAGGAGCTATGTTGTTGGGGGCAATAAGCCCCTGGTAGGGTCTCCCAAGGCAAACTGGTCCTAGGTGACTAGCCAGACTAAATGCGATTCACCAAACCCCTATTGCCTGGAGTGGCCTTATCGGGGCCCTGCCCTGGAGCCAGGCCTGGAGTGGGTGCTCGCAGGCGAGCGCCTGGTGACCGGATCTTTGCCCATGTGACCCGGCCGGGTATAGCCCGAAAAGGCAACGTGGCATCACCTTCCTGCAGGCCCACCACCCACAGGAAGGACCGTAGGGGGGCGGTGAAGTGTGTTTTGGGCGGCGGTCAGGGGCAGGTGCCTGGACGACGAAGGCCATGCACGGTCTCTAGCACTGGGGACATGGAATGTCACCTTGCTGGCGGGGAAGGAGCCCGAGCTTGAGCAGGAGGTAGAGCATTACCGGCTAGACATAGTCAGCCTCACCTCCATGCACAGCCTGGGTTCCGGATCCATTATCCTCGAGAGAGGCTGGACATTTCTCTGGCGTTGCTCGCGGGGACAGGCGGCGAGCGGACGTGGGCTTGCTCATAGCCCCGCGGCTCGGCCGCCACGTGTTAGCGTTTACCCTAGTAAACGAGAGGGTCGCATCCCTGCGCCTTTAAGCTGGCAACAGGTCTCTCACTGTTGCAGCAGTGCAGAGTACCCGGCCTTCTTGGGGTCCCTGGGAGGGGTACTGGATAGTGCACCGACCGGGGACTCCATTGTTCTGCTGGGGGACTTCAACGCCCACGTGGGCAACGACAGTGACACCTGAAGAGGAGTGATTGGGAAGAACGCCCCCCCCCCCCGATCTGAACCCGAGCGGTGTTCTGTTATTGGACGACTGTGCTAGTCACAGGTTGTCCATAACGAACACCATGTTCAAGCACAAGGGCATCCATCAGTGCACGTGGCACCAGGACACCCTAGGCCAAAGTTCGATGATCGACTTTGTTGTTGTGTCCTCTGACCTGCGGCCGCGTGTCTCAGACACTCGAGTAAGGAGAGGGGCGGAGCTGTCAACTGATCATCACCTGGTCATGACCTGGATCTGCTGGTGGAGGAGGAAGCCAGACAGACCTGGCAGGCTCAAGCATATCGTGAGGGTCTATTGGGAACGTCTAGCGGAGCCCTCCGTCATCAGGGTCTTCAACTAGCACCTCCGGGTGAGTCTCTCACAGATCCCTGGGGGGACTGGGGACATTGTGTCTGAGTGGACCATGTTCTTGGCCTCTTGGAAATTCTCGCAAACCATTTGCTGACTCAGGGGGAGAAGCGGTGCTTCACCAACACCGTGTATGGTGCAGGCGGGGAGCTACTGACCTCAACTGGGGACGTTGTTGCGCGGGGGAAGGAATACTTTGAGGATCTCCTCAATCCTGCCGTCATGTCTTCTGAGGAGAAAGCAGAGGCTGGGGACCTGGAGACGGACTCATCGATCACCCAGGTGAAAGTCACCGAGGTGGTCGGTGGGCTACTCGGTGGGAAAGCCCCAGGGTTTGATGAGATCTATCCTCAGTATCTTAAGTCTCTGGATGTTGTGGTGCTGTCGTGGCTGACACGTCTCTTCAACATTGCGTGGCGGCTTGGGATGGTACCTCTGGACTGGCAGACCGGGGTGGTGGTACCCCTTTATAAGATGGGGGACCGGAGGGTCTTGTTCCAACTACAGGTCGGATCACACTTCTCAGCCTGCCCGGTAAGGTCTACGCCAGGGTACTAGAAAAGAGAATCCGACCGATAGTCGAACCTCGGATTCAGGAAGAGCAGTGAGGGTTTTGTCCTGGTCGCGGAACACTGGACCAGCTCTGTACTCTTCATTGGGTGCTTGAGGGTTCATGGGAGTTTGCCCAACCAGTTCACATATGCTTTGTGGACCTGGAGAAGGCGTTCAACCGTGTCTCTCGTGGTGTCCTGTGGGGGGTTTGCCGGGAGTACGGGATCTGGGGCCCTTTGCTCAGGGCCATCCGGTCCCTGTATGACCAGACCAGGAGCTGTGTTCGCATTGCCGGTAGTAAGTTGAACTTGTTCCCAGTGCATGTTGGACTCTGCCAGGGCTGCCCTTTGTCACCAGTTAAGTTCATTGTTTTTATGGACAGAATTACTAGGCACAGCCAGGGGCCGGAGGGCATGGGGAGCACAGCATCTCATCCGTGATATTTGCAGATGACGTTGTCCTAATGGCTTCATCGGACCTGGACCTACAGCGTGCACTATAGCAGTTTGCAGCCGAGTGTGAAGCGGCCGGGATGAGAATCAGCACCTCCAAATCCAAGGCCATGGTTCTCGACCGGAAAAAGGTGGCTTTCTCCCTCCGAGTGGGTGGGGAGTCCTTGCTTCAAGTGGAGGAGTGCCTCCACTAGTATCTCAGGATCTTGTTCATGAGCGAGGGAAGGAATGACGGAACATGAGATTGACAAGCGGATCAGTGCAGCGGTTGTAGTGATGCGATCTCCGGTCCGTTGTGGTAAAGAAGGAGCTGAGCCGAAAGGCAGAGCTCTTAATTTACCGGTCGATCTCCGTTCAGTACTCTCACCTAGTCACACTGCTAATTCCTCCCGAAGCCTGACCGTATGATCTTTCCCAACCAGGTGGTTGGTTTTGTTAACATTTTATGTGTGTATTTAAAGTTAGTGCTACTGGATCTGCAGTACTGCTTAGCTGTTCTAAGAAGTGCCCTATTGTAATGGTCTTTAAGTATCACCTTCTTGTGCTAGTGCAAATGCAGGACAAGTAATTGTATAAGAGTGATTTTGTTTGAAGTGGCCCTGCTCGCCAAGATAGGTACATTTTGTGAACCTAGCAAATGTAGCTTATATTTGGAAGAATTCATACAAAATGCACTACTCACTCCCTTAAAAGCCACGCCTCCAAAACTCATGAATACATTGTCTGAATTGCTGTAAGGGAGGTACATAGACAAGTAACTTGTCCAATCATTGCGTTCGGTCCAAATGCTATCCCATCTCATTAATGCCGTCCTACCTTGATGACTGGTTGTGTTTATTACAATCCTGCAACACCCACAGACATAGATTTAATTTATCTGTAAAACCTTTAAAATTAGTGGTTGCAATCAGGACGTGACAGTCTATTTCAGCAAATATGACAAAAAGTGCTTCTCAAGAACATTATCTGCCCTGCCTTTAAGTTACAATGCACAATTACAAAAGAGATCCAGGTGACATCCAATGATGATTCGATCCAAGATGGCAGCGCGTTCGGACGCAGCGGCTACTCCGGAGCCCGAAGACGGTGCTTTTATGTCATTTAATGTTGTCTGTTCGTCTCCAAACAATGCTTATTTGACGCTGATTCATCGGGAGTTCACTCCCAGATACATCTATGATCGCCAAAGCCTTTTAGACATCAAAAAACATACAAACACAAACTCCCGCCGGTGGCTAGCAAGAAACTACGAGGCCTTTGTTTACTGCTAGAGCCAAACCTTGAGACCGCGGCCTCGTGTACTGATGCTACCCGCACAAGGTGGCGTCGCAAGCGGTGCGAGAGAGGACAAAAGCGCAGTAAGCGCGGAGGTATACGAGCTAGGTTGAGGGCTTACCCCACAAGACCGGCTCTTCCATCACTCATGCTCTCTAACGTTCGCTCTCTGGAATACAAAGTGGACCTAATTCAACTCAGTCTATCTACCCAGCATGAGGCTAGGGATTGTTGTGCGTTTGTCTTCACTGAGACATGGCTAAATGACAACATCCCGGACTCCGCCATTCAACTGCACGGCCTTACCTGCTACCGAGCAGACAGAGATTCGTCACTGTCTGGGAAGACTCGCGGGGGTGGCTTGTGTGTTTATGTCAACAAAAAATGGTGTAACAATGCTGCGGTAATATCTAGATACTGCTCACCGCTGGTGGAGTTTATGATTGTGAAGTGTCGTCCGTTCTATCTGCCGAGGGAGTTCACGGCCATTGTTATGGTCGCGGTTTACATTCCTCCGTGTGCTAACGCAAAAGACGCGCTTCGTGATTTATACAGCGCCATCAGCGAACAACAAACAAATAACCCCGACGGCTTTTTCATCGTGGCCGGTGACTTCAACCATGCAAACTTAAAGTCAGTTTTGCCTAAGTTCTACCAACATGTGAACTTTGCAACAAGGGGAAACAACACACTAGACGTTGTTTACACAACAGTTAGGAACGCACACAAAGCCGAACCCCGCTCCCACCTCGGGTACTCAGACCACATCTCTGTTATGCTAATCCCAGCATATAGCCCACTTCTCAAACTTGCGAAACCGATACTTAAGCAAATCACAGTATGGCCAGAAAATGCTACCTCTGCACTGCAGGACTGCTTCCAGGAGACAGACTGGAACATGTTCAAAGAGGCAGCTACTTATAACAATCACACTGACCTACATTAGTACACTGAAACTGTGACTGCTTACATCAAAAAGTGCACAGATGATGTGACAGTCACAAAGACGATTACCACACGCGCCAACCAGAAACCATGGTTGACAGCAGAGGTTCGGGGGCTGCTAAAGACCAGGGATGAAGCTTTCAGATCGGGAAATAAAGCAGCCCTTAAAACAGCAAGGGTCAATCTGTCCCGCGGCATTAAAAATGCTAAACGGTCATATGCCCAAAAAAATCAACAATCACTTCACAGACAGCAGGGACACACAGGGTCTGTGGCAAGCCATTCAGACCATCACAGACTACAAGCCCCTGCCACAAACCTGTGATGATGACATATCCCTCCCAGATACACTCAACCACTTTTATTCACGGTTTGACACGCAGAATGTCACACCAGCACAAAAACTACCCACTACCCCCAACGACGTTAGTCATGAAGAACATAAGAACCAGCCTTCCCGAAACACTCGACCCGCTCCAGTTTGCATATCGTCCAAACCGCTCCACCGACGATGCAATCTCCTCAACCGTCCACCTGGCACTTACCCATCTAGAAAACAAAGACTCTAATGTAAGAAGAAGTTCATTGACTTCAGCTCAGCATTCAAGACAATAATCCCACAACAGCTCACTAACAAACTAAACATACTGGGCCTGAAAAATTGCCTCTGCAACTGGATTCTGGACTTTCTAACCGAAAGACCTCAGTCAGTCCGTGTCGGCCATAACACCTCGAGCACCTCGACACTGAGCACAGGTGCCCCACAAGGCTGTGTGCTCAGCCCGCTGCTCTTCACGCTGCTGACCCACGACTGCACTGCCAAGTTCAGCTCCAACCACATTATCAAGTTTGCTGATGACACAACAGTGGTAGGTCTCATCAGCAACAACGATGAAACACACTGTAGAGAGGAAGTGGCACAGCTGGCGAAATGGTGTTGGGCAAACAACCTGTCCCTCAACTTGAGCAAGACAAAGGAGGTTGTGATGGACTTCAGGAGGAACTCCGCGGATCACCCCCCACTGACCATCGACAGCTCGCCTGTCGAGAGAGTCAACAGCACCAAATTCCTGGGGGTGCACATCACAGAAGAACTCACCTGGACCACCAACACCAAGTCTCTCTCAAAGAAGGCACATCAGCGCCTACACTTTCTCCGCCGGCTGAAGAGAGCAAGTCTCCTTCCACCCGTCCTCACCACTTTCTACAGGGGCACCACCGAGAGTGTGCTGACCAGCTGCATCACTGTCTGGTACGGGAACTGCACTGCAGCAGACCGCAAGACCATCCAGCGGACAGTGAACACAGCTGCGAGGATCATCGGTGCCCCTCTCCCCTCCATCCTAGACATTTTCCACACACGATGCTCCAGCAAGGCCAATAGTATCGTTAAGGACCCCACACACCCCTCCCACAGCCTCTTCCAGCTCCTACTATCAGGTAGACGGTTCCAGAGCATCAGAGCCTGCTCTGTCAGACTGATTAACAGCTTCTTCCCCTAGGCTGTGAGAGCCCTGATCTCTCCCGGGTCTATATGACTCCCCACACAAAAACGTACAATACTCTGTACAATACTCTTTGCACATGCACATCGGTAGGTATTCGTACAGTTTGCATAGTTTGTATCCTGTTTAGTTTATGTATAGGAAAATTATTACATTTATTTTAAATTGATTGTTGTTTGCCTGTACTGTTGTATGTCTGTACTTCTGTAGCACCGTGGCTCTGTGAGGCACGACATTTCGTTCCACTGTATGCACCTGCATGTAGCGGAATGACAATAAAGCACAACTTGAACTTGAACTTGAGATGTAACTTGAATATCTATGAAAACAGAATACATGTATTGTGCAGTTGTTTAGGGCGAATCTCTAACAACTTGAGAATTAACCACACCTGTCTAAACATAAAAGTCACCACGTTTGATAGTTTGAAACATACTATGTTTTAGAGAATGTGTTGGCCTTGAATTACGGTTGGCAGATGTCTTTAACCAACACTGATTGTTATACCATAACACTATCTAACCCATTTAATGAATATAGCTTAAACATTAATCATTTACCAATAATAACAAATGGGAGCACCATCAGCTAAAATAGAATCAACCATCTGTGATTCATTTCCTCAGCGACAGTGGATGACGTTTAGGTAACTAGTAAGACTAGTAATGCCATGTGCTGGCCAAGGCTAAAGGTTCATCAAAATGTGATTATCACAGGACAACATTTTATTCCAAAACATTTCTTTCTCACAGCATTCTTTTTGATACCAGCTGATTCCATGTTTGTGGAAAGCTCCAGAATAAATCAACGTCTTTGTATTGGGTATAAAAATAACATCCTGTAGCCATTATGAGGTTTGTTTTAAGGAAACGGGTAGATCTGAATCAGATTTAGTTTTTTTCACCTCCACTGGGATTGCTTATTTTAGATTGTTGGTATATATTACTTGTGATGTTAAAATATTGTCTCAGTTATTGGATACAATTTCATTTTACCATTGACAGGGATAAGCACCGTAGTATGCTGGTCCAGACAATATTTCTATGGAAACTGAAGTACTTAGTGAACATGTCAAGAACTTGGTTCAGAGGTTTGAATGGCATCCTTGTCACAGTACCTTTTTTAATTCTGATGCCACACTTTCTCTGTAATCTCCCTTTGGTGGTCATCAAAAGGGAGGGGTTGTTGGGTGGATATAGAAATGAATGTACATGTTGGAACTAAGACAGTGATTGATGACCGCTAGCATACAACCTGGATTGACCTCTGCAGCCTACATGATAGGTGGATGTGACCAGGGCTTTGTAAAAAGTGACAGCCCATCAATGACACATTACGCCCAACTGGGTCTAAACCTAACAAACTTGACTGTCCACTTAGTTCTCTGATTATTTTTCCATTTTCTTTTTTCACTTGTTTTGAGTGTCAGGTGACGGATCTCTCTTGGCTGTTTACATTGTGAACACTGAAAGCAAAGGGAGTTCAAGAGATTACAGTGTCAGTCTCATCTGTCATCCTCTAACTCAAAGATGGATCAGATAAGTGGTGTTAGTCTGACAATTGTCAGTTGTAATCTTTCCCTATCAAGATTAAACAGAAAAATAGTTTAGTGTTAGCAATGAGGACCTTTCTTTTTAGATCCAATAACTTTGATCATTCTGGACTGATTGAATTACAGCATTGACTTAATTGTGGCTCATAAAAGAATAATCTTTATACTGAAATTCTGACATGGGCCTTGTGCATTTGAATGAAAATTGTGTGCTGCAGGTGTTAACACCAATTTTCTATTATTATTATTATTATTATCAGTATTATTGTTATTATTATTTGTAAACTATTACCAGTAAGTACCAATTAGAGATATCTAAAACTGTAAGGAGTTTAATGTTGGGATCAGGTGGCAAAGCACACATATGTAATAACCCCTTCAGCTTCCACTGTCAGCCTCATCCAAGCCAAGAATATGACAAAGGCATAGCTATAAATAGTGTTTCAGCTTTTTTGAATATGAGCCTGGTTATTTGTCTCACAGTCAAGAGAGACATTTAGGACAGAGGACTTATCACACCCCAGTCTACTACCAGAGAGGAGGAGGGGGTTGAGGAATAAAGAATGATGGAGGGAGGACTGCTTGTTTGATCAGTATAGGATTGGGGTTGGCAGAGGGGCGGGGGTCTGTGTCCTGTGTATTTGTCAACTGTTTCCATTGTGTGTGTGTGTGTGTGTGTGTGTGTGTGTGTGTGTGTGTGTGTGTGTGTGTGTGTGTGCGTGTGTGTTTGTTTTTGTGGGTGTGTGCTAGGTTTGTGTGTCAGCAAGTATCACTGCTCATCTTACTCCCCCAGTACAGTCGTATCAGGGGCAGTCATCACTGGCATACTGAGGTGGTCTCTGTTCTTTCACTCCCTCCTATTCCAACACAGTTTCTACCTTTAGAATCCTGACCCAGGGTAAGTGACTTTTGTTGAAATACTTGAAGTGCTACTATATGATAGTATCATATATTTGGCATCATGAATTAAATACTTTGTATGTATATGTTTTGTTTTGTTCTTGAAGTTTAAATGTAATGTGTTTAGCTTTCAAAAACAATGCTAAATTGTCCTTAATAAGCAATAACAGGTCAGACTATCATCTTAAATTTAAAATAATTAAAGGTGGAACTTTTTGAATATATCTAATTTCAAAAGAACTAGTATTTTTGTGTTCCTTATTTTCCTTCTTTTACGCCACCTGTTGGTAGGGAGATCATGTGAAAATCTTTTATGGTCAGGGAGGCTATTTCCTGAAGAAATCCTGCTGTGTGTCTATGAATGGGAACATCCTGCAGTATGTGAACTATATTACCAGGGGGAAAGAATTGTATGCATTACATTCACGGAAGAAGACATGGCAGCATGCCAAATCTGCAAAATGACAAGGGTTCACTTCTTGGTGAACTCATGCATTTCTTGACAATCTTAAACAGATACAGATAATTTCATAATGTATAAATAGCCAACATGCTGCTAACACTGATTGATCAATGTACCTTGGTCTGTCCTTTTTGTGTAGAAACAAGTATTTAGACTTAGTAATTAGACATTGCTGACAGTGATTGGTTGCAGTTTCCCTCCCTCGGCTACCAGACTTTAGAGTTTGGGTTATTTGTGCATTCCACACAGTCAGGACTTTCATGCTCACTTTTTAGTCACTATAATTAATCTACCAATTTCACACCCAGTCTCAGTTTGTTGTATATTCTCACATTGAGAAAGTGAATCTAGAAACAAATATTTAATATTTAATATTTATTTTTAACTTATGTAAAAAATGGACTTTTCTTAACCCTTGACAAGACCCATAACCCTGTCATCATAATGACCATATCTTACTGGTTGTCATGAGCTGGAAATAACACTTTTGAGGCCAAAATGTTTCTTTGACAAGCAACATAAAGCGTTGTTCTCTAAACAAATATATTGTCTGGCATGCCAATACCATTTTGTCAGTTTTTCTCAGAAAAATAGTCTATCCAATTGACCTATAAATCAATACTGTTGATGCTCAAAATGAGGGAACATTTGAGAAAAGGGGAAGGTATAATGGTTGTAGGTGTACAGAGGGACACTGTTGAGGTACTTTTTCAGTGTTTAAGCAAGATGAACTGTATACAGTACAATGGGATGTGAATAATTCACTTCATTAGGTGCACGATTTAGCTGCTCTACAGTCTACCAGATGGTGGTGCTAATGGCAGATACTTCAGAAGCTCTGGGAAGACTAGTTTTGCCATGCAAACCTGTTAGTTTAGCTTAGTAAAGACATTCAGTATTTTTAGGTCAGGATTTCAGAAGACGAATTGATAGTCATTGATTTTGGAGAGTTTGAGACTTGTGTCTATTCCATGTAATATACAAATGATATATTTCTCTCTTGCTCCTATCACTTCCTTCCAGAAAGGCTGTATGGTAAGGCTGTGTGGGAGCACTGTCAAGTGGTTGTTTGCCTTCCTGTCTGTGGTCACCTAGGCTTTACGACCACCGTTCAGTAATGTGCCTTCCCAATCTCGGCTCATTGGGCAAGGCTGACAAAAAGTCATCTGTTGCTTTTGAGTGGCCTCCTGTCTTTGGTCAGCTGCATTTATTACCAGCTTTCCTTCAAATATAGTAGCATAATTACTATTTATTGTATCTATATTGTATAGAAACCAATGCATTTAGGGAACATAAGCTCAGTCTTGCATCAAATGACAGTGGATGTGACCACAGCCAGTTACCGTGTTGCCTTTCCTGAATGCTACAACCTGTGAAGTTCTAAGTACTTTACTATAGAAAGAGTGCAGAATTCTATCATTTGGAATATTATTTTTACATTTGTTAATTCAACAGTTCTCATACTGAAACTATGCATGAAGGCACTCTCATGCACCTTCAAATTTACTCATTTTCTGCTATAATCATTAACGAATGAAAACATTCTGAAAAGTGGTGACATCTGTGCCTGTGCTCTATCACGCCAGGGCTCTCACAGATATTTCATTAGTCTGTTGCCCTTGGCACTCTGACATCCTCTGTTCACAACAAAACCTACATCTGCAACTGATATTGTTTCTTGCTTTATGATCAGAACTGTTTTCTAAAGATTACAACCAATGTAAAAGCAGGGGGAAATGTAAGAAGCTTGATGCATAAATACAATATTTAATGGAGCTTTAATTACATGAGCAAATACAATGGCAAAAAGACAGACCTTGTAATGATGGGTTGGAAACAAAAAATGCATTTTACTACTTGTGAATGTAACTTTCTATATAAAGTTATAACTTACAAACCTTCAACGTAGTTGTCATTATGTATGTATTTCAGATTAAGAAAATATTTTAAAATCCTAGAAAAAGTAGAGGAAAAATTAGTTTTCAATGTGTTTTTTTGGCATGTACTGTAGACATCAGATCAATGGTGTCTCCATGGTTCACACAATACATCTGTATTGCATACAATATTTATAAATTCAAGGCATTTTAGGATTTGTTTTGATGTTGTTTTCAAATGTTAAATCACACCCTATCATAAAACAGTCCAAATGTTCTATTTCTTCTCAGTTAAGTAAGATACTTGTTCAAATAGAAGTGATTTAGACCTTTTAGTAGCAGCAGAGTTATAGCATTCCTCAAGCTTTTACTCATTACTACATCAGCACAAGCTAATGATGCACATTTCAAGCCCCACCATTAAAAATAAACAATCTCAAGGAAAGGATTTAACTCATTTTTATCTCCATTTTACGTTCTCAACTTAATAACAAAGCCTCTGGCAAATTTTCCACAGAGCACAGGTTTGACTTTCTCACAGGCAACTTTCCACAGACCTGGTATCCTGCTGTCGTGTTTGTTTAGGTGTGTGCTGATTAGAAATTCCCATGCTGGGTACTTCAGCACAGAGTGTGCTGTGAAACGTGACATGTCTTCACAGTAACTCAAGTAACTCTATCTCTCTCTCTCTTCTTTTCCATCCTCCCTCCTTCTCTCTACACTCCGTCCTCAACCATGGTATCTTGGTGCTTAATGGCGTAGTTATCCAGAGCACACACTTTGGCATGCAGTCTTCATTAACACAGGTTGTAACACACAGCATAAACACTCTCCTTCCGGGTACCCATTGTCCATCCAGATGGATGGCCCATTTGATAAACATTGTACACTTTAACTGTTGCCTTTCATTAGCCAAGAGACATCTTAAAATCCAGACTGTCCGTGTAATGATGTTTCAGAAGGAGCGTTTATGGAATATTGAATAACATACAACATCTGTTTTTGATGGCTTCCTGCTTTATAGAAAAAAACATAAAGCTTTGGGACGAGCTTAATGTTCAAGTCTTTAATGAGCTGGTGTAAGGCAGAGCATTTTCATGGCCATTGATGTAGATTAGCGTTTATGGGCCATGTCTGTGATAATGACTGCCCTTCCACCAGACTGTCTGTGACATTTTTTGTTTGTATCTTTTATAGGACTTGTCACAGAGGCCCCTTTGCTCCAAGGCCCTGTTATAGACACCTAGACACATCCTTTTGACGGGGTCCACCAACCCATTTCACCATCCTAAGACCAGTAAAAAAAACAAAAAGGAAAATGGAGAACATAACATTGGGAGCAATGGAAGACATTCAGTTGAACTGCAGCATGTCCGGGAGGCATGATTTTATCTTCACTCTCATCCCTGTTGTCTACGGCTGTAACTTTGTCATTGGTGTTGTGGGCAACAGCATGGTGGTAGCAGTTATCTACCGCTACATGAAGTTGAAGACTGTAGCCAATGTTTTTGTACTCAACCTGGCTATATCTGACCTCACTTTCCTCATGACATTGCCTATGTGGGCCACCTTTACTGCCACAGGCTATCACTGGCCCTTCGGAGGCTTCCTGTGTCAGGCTAGTGCTGGTTTGGTCATTTTTAATCTCTACACTAGTATTTTCTTCCTGACTGCCCTCAGTATTGACCGCTATCTCGCCATTGTGCACCCAGTGGGCTCTCGTCAACACCGTACAGTAGTCTATGCCCGTATTACCTGTGTGCTGATCTGGCTCTTTGCCTTCATGCTTAGTGTTCCTACAGCTTTGACACGTGACATCATTCAGATCTCCAACACTACCGCGTGTGGCCGACGTCTCCCAAACGGCCCCACCGCCACACAAGGTCTCAGCCACCTCCTATTGGCCATAAGCCTGATGAAGAGCCTGCTGGGCTTCCTCATCCCCTTCATCATCATCATTACCTGCTACTGCCTGATTGGACGAGCACTGCGGGGGGCAAAGAGCATCCAGAGGAGCACGCGCTCACGAGATGACGAAGTGTTGCGGATGCTAGCTGCGGCGGTGCTGGCTTTCTTCCTGTGCTGGGCCCCCCATCAAGTATTCCACTTCATGGATGTCCTAGCCCAGCTGAAGGTGCTGGAGAACTGCACCACACTAGACATCATCGACACAGCCATGCCCTTCACTATCTGTGTAGCCTACTTGAACAGCTGCGTCAACCCCATCCTCTACAGCTTTGTAGGGAACAACTTTCGGAAGAGTTTGCTACGTTTGCTGCGCTGCACAGCACCCACTACCGGAGCCCACCCCTGCATCACGTCCAAGATGAGCGCCCTCTCTTATCATGCTTCTGAAACACTGAACCTCACGGTCAAGACCAATAAGACCAATATGGCAAATGTGAAATAAGAAATATCAGGGAGAGTGTCAGCTGTCCTTTTTCATTCTCCTCATCTATGTTGGGTTTTTTTGAGAATCATAGAGTGGCCTCAAATGTATGACCAAGCACTGAAAGAAATTGTCTGTGCAATTCTCTAATTTGTATTTTAACAGAAAGTAATTGACAAAAAAATAATAACTTTGACAGCCTCTGTCCAGCCATCCTACATTACATTACAGTACATGACTTCACTACTGTTCAATGTCAATGCTGTCTGTGTTTATTTAAACACAACCTGTAATTTGCATGATAACACAACCTGGAACGTATTGCTTGGGAGAAATATACAATATTTGAGTTATTGAATATTCATATGGTAATAATAGCTTGTTTACCCACCAAACCAACGACTAGTCTGTTGTAGAAGTGTGACGTATATAATGGCAGATTTTTATGTCTTGTCTGTGAAAAAATGCACTCCATTTAATCCCAATAACAAATTGAAGTTTGATTGTCCTAACACAAACTGTCTGTATGCTCTGCTGTTCGTGATATTATTGTATTGTGGCAAATGTCTTTGTAATGTGAGACAAAGGCAGCAGTTTGGCATTTTCAAGTTTTTGAAAATCACTGGCAAAAATTCCTGTAAATGGGTCTAACAGATTCAGGCTTATCAGAATTAATTAGAAAAAATGGTCAGAGTTTACCTTAAATTAATTGTATTTACTAATTAACTTAAGGGCAGTTAATTTAATGACATTTAATTATGATAAAATGTTAATTTGAAATATGTAACAAGGTATGGGTGTAAATAAGTAACTTACGTTTTAACTTTTTGTTCACACATACCCCCACATAAAATGTGTACCTCAGCTTTGTACCTAAAGTTACATAATTATGTAATTCTTATATCATTTTAGGTGTTGATGTTTTGTGACATAGTAATTAAACAAATACTAACCAAATGTTATTGAAAATACTGCTAATTATATGAAGTTGCGCTTATCATACCTTTCCCTAGTTTCATGAAATTTGGAACACTGCAAACCTCAATGTTGATCCAACATCCACATGATGGAAACATTTGAACCGGCATAAAGACAGGTTCTAGACCTAGGCAGCATTTGACGCCAACACTTAACAATTTTCTGTGGCCACATGTCAATATGGTGTCTTAATAATCTTTTTTAGCTGGTGATGTAAAGCGTTGTTAATATTCTTATTACATGTACAGTTCATGTTTGAAATAGAATATGAGAATAAATACACATTTTAAAATACCAAAATACAATTAGTGATTTTTCTATGGATGAAAAAAGAGAGCGAAACATGTCTAGTCCTATCATTTCTGTGTATCATGTGTATGCTAGTCATCCATTTTTTGCCTAGAAAATATACCCATGTCATAAAAAACATGATCAAATGACCAACTGACCTGAGCTCATAAAGACCAGCATCATTGGGTCACAGAGAATTTGACTAACTTATTGTCAGATGTATAAGAGTAGATCTGTGATGTGGACTGAAGCTTCATCCAAGACCTATATTAATCTAAATTACTATTAAAAGCTACATAAATCAAAAAGCACAAAGGTTCAACTATCTAGTGTCTATCCCATGAAACAGCTAAATTTAGCAGGTGTAGATATCACTTGGGACACTGATAGCACTGCTAAACGTGATATGTAGACCACACTCATTGGATTGGTGGAGAAGGAGAGGCTCAAAGGGTTATAAGAGCAGTCAATTGGTAAGGTCTGTCACACAGACATCATGAAAGTCCTTTTGCTTTTTGGTTTGGTGGCTGTTGCCTTGGCTGACGTGACTCGTTTCTATGGGTAAAACAACCATTTTTACTACAATTTGTCCAACTTGATACGGGGCTTCAACGTAGAACATTATATACATAACATATCAAATTAAAAAAAAAGAGAAATGGTTGGTTAATGTTGAATATAAAATATTCTACATATTCTAATACTAATCCCACAGCAGTACAAAACTAGAAAGATTTAGTCTTTGTTCTTGCCCTCACCAGGGACAAAGTCTTCCGTCTGAAACCAGTGCTTGACGAACATGTGATTCTCATTAAGGAGCTGGCCAGCAGTATAGAGGTAAGAGACCTTGTCTATGCAGTCTGCTCTTTGCTCAGATGTGCAATTCTCAACCTCTACAGGACTTCAAATCGTTCATTAAAGGTGATGAAATTGAACTGGTTTTCCCTAGTCAGCATAGTAATTTGTTCCATATTCACTCGTGTCAGTGTAAGTGTGTCATCAGGTGAAGGCACCTTGTCCCAAGCCATATGTTACCCGATTAACAAAAAATAAGGGTCTCTGACTTCACATGCTAATATTTTACCTATGTTCAGTGTCAAAAATGTACAAACATTTGAAATTTCAAAATGTCAATATATGATATATTTCTGGAGCTTTCTAAGAGGTCAGTCCTCAGATAGATAATCACTACCAGTAGCTGATAATTACAGCGTTTGAAAACTGTTTCGATATTTAAATCTTTGTGTGTGGCGCCATCTGCAGGTTGATTTCTGGAGGCCCGAAAGTGATGAGTTGGTGACCATCGACATCGATGTGGATATCCGTATCCCTGCTGCTCACGCTGACATAGTGTCTACCATGCTGCAGCAGAGTGGCATGGAGTACAAGTATGGCTTATTCCTTTAATTTCCTTTGTTTATTGCGAGTTAAACAGGTTACTGGGGGAAGTCGTGGCTTGATGGTTAGGGAGTCAGACTTCTAACCTGAAAGTTGCTGGTTCAATTCTCGCACCAGCAGGAATTGAAGGTGGGGATTGTGAACAAACAGCACTTTCTCTGCCTTGTGGTGCACTGAGGTGCCCTTGAGGAAGGCACCAAACCCCCAATTGCTTCCCAGGCAGTGTGTGTGTGTGTGTGTGTAGTTGCCTACTACTCACTGCTGTGTGTGCACTTGGATGCAGAGGGTTAATTTTGAGTATGGGTCATCATACTTGACTATACGTGACTATACTTGACAATACGTCACTTCACTTTACTGCTCCTTGATAGTAATATAAACATACTTCCCATTTAATGAAGTGCATTTTATACAACTATCTCTAATTTTAACTATACATCCCTATATCATTATTGTTATTCTCAAGGAAATAACAAATAATGACTATGTTCTACTGGTTCTGTCAGGCTAAAGTAATGGATTCCTTTTGTCTGCTCTCAGGGTCATTATTGAGGATCTGCAGGCCACCATCGATGCCCAGACGGATTCTAAAGACATTTCTCCCAGGGCCCATAGTTACACCAAATATAATACCTTGGACGATGTAAGAAATACAATCATATGCAATTCAATTTCTCATCGCTTTCTCTATAACATCCACTGCCTCTTTTTAAAATGTAATTCTACTTGTTTGGTTACTTAGGTTGAGGCTTGGATCTCCTCCATCTCCTCTTCTAACCCTGACCTGGTCAGTAAGCAGGTGATCGGAAACAGCTATGAGGGACGTCCCATGACCCTCCTTAAGGTAACTATTACAAGTTGATCAGGATTCAGAATTCTGCATTTACTCATATTGATCTACATTTTGAGACTGGAAAAACATGCTCAGAAACGATACAGTGTGGAGTTAATCTTTGCATCTTTTATCTAGAGAGATCAAATAAAAAAAATGTGTTATATTGGATATACCAATAACAGTCAACAAACAACAAATCTCCCCCAAACCAGATTGGTAAAAAGTCCAGCTCCAGCAAGCCTTCTATCTTCCTTGACTGTGGTATCCATGCCAGGGAGTGGATTTCCCCTGCCTTCTGCCAATGGTTTGTTAAGGAGGTGAGATTCGTATGAGTACAATACAAATGATTGATTACATGATTTTAACCGTTGAACAAATTGCCGTGTTTTCAAGTATTCATGTTTCTTCCTGTGATTTACAGGCCTTGTCCACCTATGGCAGTGACACTCAAATGACGAGCCTGCTCAACCAGATGGATGTCTTTGTTCTACCTGTCTTCAACGTTGATGGATATGACTACACTCACAAGAGAGTATGTTTCTATTACAATATCTATATTTTCTTTAATGTGGAGTGTATACAAGGTTAAGAAACAGGTAGTTTCTGAACAGGAAAGCCATGTCCCAATGTTTGATTCTATAGAATAGCTGAAAACCTGCAGAGTCCAGATAAGTTAATAATTTACCTGACATGTGAAACAACTATATCAATATGAGTGAGTATGACATGGCAAAAAGACTCATCTTTGTTGTGAGTTTTTATTGAGAAAATGTGTGTGTTTGAACCAACAGGACAGGATGTGGAGGAAGACCCGCTCCAGGTTATCTGGATCCAGCTGTTATGGCGCTGACCCCAACAGGAACTGGAATGCTGGCTGGTGTAGTAAGTAGAAAGAAAGAAAACGGTCAAAAGTCTATGTCTGAGGAACAGTAGGTACGTTACAAAGATCTGTCAAAGCATGTCAATGAACCATTGACTCCTGACAACCATCTTATTAAACATATTATTAAACAATGTCATAGTCCAAACATTTTTTCCCCATATTTCCTAGATAATGCTCAGATTACTTTTTCCGATTACCCACACATACAATTTTAAATTAGCTGTTGGAGCGTCCAGCAACCCCTGCAGCGACACCTTCTGTGGCTCCCAGCCCGAGTCTGAGATTGAGGTCAAGAACGTGGCTGATTTCATCCGCAAAAACAAGTCTATCATCAAGGCGTATCTCACCATCCACTCCTACTCTCAACTGCTCCTCTTCCCATACTCCTACACCTTCGAGTTGGCTGAGCACCATAATGAGCTGGTCAGTCAGATATTTTTTCACATACCAATGGTGTTTAAAATAACTTATGCAGATTTTGAAATAAAATGAGAAACCCTAGAGGCACTGCTGACATAAATTATTTTGAATTGCATAGATTATTGTAATCAATACTGTGAAAATGAAAACATTCTTAATAGACTGAAAACTCCTTCTAAATCATGTGGTTACTCCTTAGTCAGAAATACCTCTCATTTCTGCGTCATTTCCAAACTACTCTCTATTTCTTTCTCTCTGTCTCTGTCTCTCTCTCTCTCTATATATATATATATATACATATATATATATATGTATATATATGTCTTTCTCTCTGTCTCTACCTCTCCCTCTCCTGCTCTAGATGAGCGTGGCTGAGGGAGCCTCTGAGGCCCTGCGCAGTCTATATGGTACCCGCTATACCAGTGGCCCTGGTGCTGCCACCATCTGTGAGTGTCAGCGTTTTCTACCCTTTATTCTGTTCACAAGCACATCATGAATACTTCAACAGACTAGATAGTACATTATACATTTGATAGAATGCAATGTATTATGTGATGTTAATAATATGAAATATGTTCAACTTTCAAGTTTGTGTCAAGTACAAATAGGTACAATTATATTTTTGCACCTCTTTCTTTCGTAGTGCAAAAATGTTCAATTCAATGTGAACTGAACATTCCCATAAACAATATAGTGAGAGCAAAACATTTCCGTAAGAGTCTGTATAGTCCTCCCAGACCTGTTCTGGCACAATCATTTTAATAAGTTTGAGTCTGTAAGCATATTCTAAAATACCATGCCCTACTGTCTCTGCTCACAGATCCTGCTGCTGGAGGTTCAGATGACTGGGCCTATGACCTGGGAGTCAAGTATTCCTACACATTTGAGCTGCGTGACACTGGCCGTTATGGCTTCCTGCTACCTGAGTCTCAGATTGCTCCCACCTGTGAGGAGACTATGCTGGCTGTCAAGTACATCACTTCCTATGTGCAGAAGAACCTTTACTAAAGAGAGGGTGTAGTCACTCTCACCTTCTCTCTATTCTCACTCTCTACCCCTGTACCTGGCATGATATCAGTAGATACATTGTGCCAACTGTTTTGTAACTAACTGTGAATGTCAGAAGGAGTACAAACAATAAAGGTGCGGTAAATCTAACAATTCTTTATTGGCATACTTAGTTATGTACATTGATTATTGAATTATTTCATTATGATTAGTAAACTGCAGAATGAATGAACGCTATATATGGGATTAGTGATACCTTCAACGTTGTTGTTGCATACACCAAATGTAGAGGTGAATCTATGTTTTATTAATTAATATAATGGGGAATAGATTACATATAATAAATTAAACAGCATAAACAGATAGATCAAGTTTGGATGTTTTTGCATTTTACATTTAATCTATGAAACTGAAATACAACTTAAACTGAACTAATCGGCTGTTAATTTAAAGGCGTGACTGCACCTCCCCCTCTCAGATAGCTGGATGGCAGAAGCTCCATTTCCTCTTCATGGGCCTCAGTTATAAAACTGTTCAGAGGACTTTCATCAAAAGGTGGCATACGGACAAAATACAGTGCACATACATGTCTTGCCCCAGTCTCTCTTATATTTAATGTTATATTTATATGTATTTAAAGACAAAACGTATGTCTGTGTGTGTGAGTGTGTGTGTCTATGACTCAATCATCTTAAGAACTGGCAATTGTCTGATGTTGAAATCTGGCAGATACATTGCTCAGATCCCAAGAACACACAATGTTGAGTGTGAAGTTACTATAAACAAAATGAGGAATACAGCCAACCATTGCTTGTTTACCGTTAGAACCCTATTTTGTCTGCAGGCATTCTGTAGTTAAATCTAATGCTCTACTATATCCCCCTTCTGAAGACCCTTTAATCTTAACTTATCCATTGCTCTATGGCCTTTCAAAGGATATATCGATTTTTAAAATATGTTACATATCCAATTTACTATCAGCAAAGCAATCACAAATCTTAGATGTCATAATAAATAATGAAATGTTTAAGTGACCAACCCCATGATTGGTTACTTCCTTGGTATTAACATGTCTCCACAATGGTCACTGTCTACACTAAGGTCAGAGGTGTCATCGGCTGGCTAACTCTCCCCCTGCATACATCAACCAGACAGTCCTCCAGACCCAGGAAACACATTCCACAAGTGATGGCACAGTACATCACTAACTTCAAAAAACCCTATTACAGAACACAATGAAGTAGTATGTGGTTAAACCATACTTTTCTAAACCAATTGGAATGTATATGAAACAATTTTGTCACAGTGGTCTGACTTGAGCCTGAAAAGTCAATTTCCTCCTCAGGTGACTGCTATCAGAATAGTATCTGGTATGCACGACAATGGCAAGGAACGGAGAGAGTGTGGCATTGATAGACCTGTCACGGTCTGACAGATTTTTCCATAGCTAATTAAATTCTTGGCATTTTGTTATCATTCCCTTTAGTCCATGAACATGTTGAAGACAAGGCTGTTGGACCTGGCAATATGAGACGCGGACCCTTGTCATCCTTCTTACTTGTTGCTACTAACTGGTGCAGTGGACATGACATCCAAAACCGAACTGTGTCTGCAAACTGCAGTGACCAAAGAAAAAAGGTTATCATACTGAAGAATGTTTTAAGTTCGTGTAAATGAATGTTTTTGAAGTTGGGTTTAAAACTAGCTATGACCATTAGCTCATCCCATTCTGGCTCTGGTTCAACACTTCTTAAGCAACACACTTTTTCTAAAAAAAAACTCAAGCGGTGCATTATTGATCCATTGATTGGTTCTACTCAGCTACTTCCTTTGGATGATGACCCAAAGACTCTGGTGAAAAGATTGTGTATTTGTTATTTGGTCTTTCATTTTCTCTTTTGGAATTATCCTGTGTCATACGTCAAAAAAGCCTTCATTTCTACTTTATAGTAGAATTGTAGTATAAGTTATATACCACAGTTTCAAATCTGTTTCAAACCATTAGCAATTGTTTAGACTAAATGTAGCACACTTAACTACAAGGTATTCAACAAACGTTGTCAATAGGAGATTCACCAACACTAATCTTTAAGAACAACATTTTAAAAACCTTAATTTAACAATTGCTGTAAGATAAGAGAAGTCTGACACATTTTCCGAGGAAGCTATGTGAATAAACTAATGTACATAATCCGTTATACAAACAATTTACTAGTTGATTTTTGGTTGTCAAGGAGAAAATCGTGACCCTCAAGCCGGTGCTTAGTGAGTATGTGATTCTTATTAAGAAACTAGCCTACAGCATTGCAGAATAAATCATCAAAGTCAGGCACACCTCGTGTCAATTCTGACTCTTTCCAGGGCTTCAATTGACATGTTAAAGGGGATTGAGCCCAGCTCTATGACATTCAATGGTCATTATTGTCTTTTTTAGCTCGGGTGTACATTAAAAAGTTGCTCCCCTCTCTCAAATCGTGAAATTATGTGGCAACAAGGAAGGTCAGGAACTGTGGTTAACATACCCCCCACATGACATGCATCAGTAGTCCAGAACATAAATGTGTTGTGCTCAGTTGTTGAAAAGTGTTTGTTGAGTTGTGACAAAATGTATACATTTCCAAATAATCATAAAAAGGACTAATTGTTTCAATAGCCCAAGATGTAAAGTCAATATGAAATCCATGTGAAGTTGCTGTATAGATAGTGTATTATTACCATTATTATTATTATCATAAAAATGGACCATTATTTGGAAGCAGCACAATTAAGCATCATGTTCAAAAATGTATTCAAATGTTGAAATTCAAGTAAATGCTGTCATTAATTTCAAATTAGACGTTAATGAAATTGTATCTGGTTATACTTCTTGGGTTTTTCTGGAGCCTCTGTATTATTCTTGTATATTAATAATAAGTCCACATTCTAAAACAAAATAAAACGTTTAAAAGCTTTACGGCTCAAAACATTCTGAACCTGGTGAAGAACAATGAAGACTTAAGGTTTATTTTCTACAAATCACATTGAAAATAATGTATAGATTTTTAAAAGTTATACTAAGTACCAATTACATTTATTATGCCTGACATACCAGTACTGCACTGCATCTGGTCTAAATGTTTATCTGTCATCTGACAACCAGTTGAATTCACTTGCATTGGTGAATAAAATTGGTTTAATATTCTTAACCTATGAAACCAGTAGATTTTTTTAAAACCCCTGTTGGATCCAGTTGAAACCAGTACAAGCTGTTTGAGACCAGGTAAATCCAATAGAGTAGCAATGAAAGAAAATCCTATTTTGTCATATGGAAAATAACCAACACGTTCTCTTGAATTGTACACTAAGAAAGGCAATATGCTTAGCAAAATAATCACTGCCAAAAGGAAAAAAAACTTTCCAACGCTTGTCCTATGCCTGACATACCAGTACTGCACTGAATCTGGTCTTCGTATTTATCTGCCATCTAACTGCCGTGCAAGTCTAAACTGTAGTGTATATTACATCAAAATGCTGAAAACTATTTGCAACCCCTTAGTAATAATTAACCTTTAGGTCTGTTTAGTGACTGATCTACCTGACAATACGATACTTCTGAGAGAGCACCAAAGACTAAAAGAAAAGTGCTGTCTTCGGATTATAAGGTAGAATAGAATTTACAAGAAGATGCTGAATAACAGACGTTTATGTAAGGGAGTTTTACTATGCATGATTTATAAAACAGTGACTTGTAAGTGTGTGTGTGTGTAACATTGCTGCTCATCTCTCACTACTGGACTAAGTTGACACAACTAGCCCCTAAACCATGCCCAGAGATGCATTGAAGTCTATCCTTTACAGTCAGGATTATGCATGCACAAATGAAGGTATAGTGGTCCTTCAGCAAATTTATGATGAACTGCTCCAAGGGTACTATCATTTAAAGAAAAAAACAACTGTCAGTTGACCTCAGAGATCTTCAACAGAAGTAACTACTTGGAACACAGTGTCAGTACAGTTGTAGCCTTGCATAATTGTAAAGATATTATATTTGTATTTGTATGTATTACTTGATTGGTTTCTGTTTATATCCAGCCCGCGTGCAATAAGTTGTGGGCAGTATTAGCCGTTTGAGTGTGCATCGACCTGCACCTCGAATTCTAACTGGCAAAAGTAAACTATCCGGGTGTCTTTGAAATGCTCATTTCAACATACTGCGATTTGGGACATATTCATTCTTTAAAAAAAATACTGTTGAGGATGGATAGTATGCGAATTGGGGCGCAGCATAGGTCTCCAGGTACGAGTTTTTGGATCGTGTTCCACGTGACCTGTATAGGCTCAGTAACAGGAGCTAGCAGAAACAGAAACGATTTGTTAATTTCTCGACTAGGTCTTTGGGTACAAGTCTTTGAATCTTTTTTCACTTGACTTGCATAGTCTTAGTACTAGGAGCTAGTGGAAACAGAAATGATTCATTCATTTCTTGACTGGCTCTTCGTATACCAGTCTTGGAATCTTTTTTCACGTGACCTGCATAGATTTGGTAGCAGAAGAAACATGAACCGCACTGATTATTTCTGTTTACTCAACTGAGCGTACGACACATAGAGTCCTGGTGCACGGCCACAAGAAAAATGAACTAATCACTGTTTGAGAGGACTCATACTCCCGAGTCTTTGTAACGAATTGTTCATGAACAGCACATCGAATTGTACATGAACTACACCTCATCCATCTGCTCACCTGCCGAGGTGCAAGCGTTGTTAGCCTCTGTTGTGTCCAACAATGTGTTCTGGCCCGCTGTGGCATTGTGGTTCTTGTGCGCACACCCGTCTGCTCACCTCCGCCATAGCAGCCACAGCGTTAGGGTGCTCCATTTTGTGGACCAGCCTGCACACGTCTATGTTGATTGAAGTCACTGGTAGCAGTTCATCCATGTAGTGAGACACAAATCTAGAGATATGATTTGTATTCATTCAGTACTTTGCGGCATGTCTTGATGTTGTCTGCCAATAGAACAATCTCATCCCGGCTTAATGTTCTATATTTTATAGAGAGTAAGTGAAAAAACTCCCTTCTACTATAATTTTGGCAACATTTGCCATCAAATATATGGTTTTAAACGAACCTTGGCAAACAGAAGCGTCTTTTATACCTTGAATAGTCTTTCAAGTCTTCCAAGTATATGATTGTTCTCTCTTATTTAGGACAACTACAGTGTTGTAGAAAAGAGCAAATCACAACATATGTACAACAATATGTACAACTAACACACCAACCATGTTCCAGCATGCTCAGAGGAGTTCGATGGTTTCTGTTCATCACGAGAATCACTAAATGTATTGTTATCATTATCATCGTCGAGTTGGTTACTGCAATAGAGTCTGGATAAGTTAAATATCCCCCTGAATCATATTGCAGATCCACGCCTACATCCCCCAAAACATCACTAATGATGATTAGAATTTCCATCGGATGGTCCAATCTAAACACAGGAAGATTAGCAATCGTGTACAACTGTTCAAATAGTTCAAAAAGTGGGGAGGCAATTACACCTATTGGCTTAGCATCGTTAGCGTTTGCCTTAGATGACTCCTTCGCTACTAACGAGGCGAGCTGGAAAATCTAACATTTACCGAACCGCGCGAGGAGGAGGGCCACAACATCACGGCCAACAACAAAACTCTGTAAAGACTGTTCTTGCTCCGACTTTAAGTTCTGGGAATTTGGTGGTGTTGCCACAATGGAACGAATGGCTTCGCTTGCATTTATTTCCGCTGCTATTACAGAGCTATAACTCAAAGTAGCACGCTACATCAACGTCATCGTTATCTGCCACTCCCTCTGTTTGCTGATTGGGCCTTCAGATATCTGTGTGGAGAAACCTGAGTGGGTGTATCAGTTCCAGACCTACTACAGAAGCAAAATCAAATTTGAGCAAAAGCACGTAACACAGCAAAACCACACGAGTGTTTCAGGCCCCAATGTGAACAATATAACTGATTTTCCACAGCTAAAACCAACCAATACAGACCATTTGACACCAGATCAAACCAATACAGACCATTTAAGACTAGCACCTCAAAATGTTTTTTCAATAGTATTTAAACTGGAACAGACCAATACGTTCCAGTAGAAACCAGTTAGACACCAGTAGAATGTGTTCCAATTCCCCTATAAAACCAATAAAGGCCAAATTTCTATTGCTTTTTCAACAATGTTCTACTGGTGTTCAACTGGATGCCTACTGGGATTTTCTACTGGATTTGTACTGGAAATTCCACTAGGGTACTGCTCATCTTTCCCTCAATCTCAACTCAGATCCACAGCGTACCCATGGAGAAAGCTGTCTTTGCACTTGTCCTTGTATCGCCCTTATCTGAAGACTTTATTTAGCTTTAGCAATCATTTGCTCCTTGTCTCCTTGCAATGATCACTCACTCTCATATTAAAGCCGACCAGCCCTTTCGTCACTTGTTTGCATTCACACTGGAATGTCTCAGAGATTAGGTCACATTCACGTCCCTGCTCCATCTTTCAAACTGGCAATCACACCCACCGGGGAACTTTCTCACACATTGCTGAAATGTTAATGAAAGAACTTTATTTGTAAATCAATTATATTATGGTATTTGTAGCAGGTTCTCTGTAGAGATGGGCAGTTGTTGAGCTTCTTTGTGTTGATGGGCAGTAGGTGTCTTGTTTATTGTGGGTAAGGTCATAAACTGTAACCCAAAGTGTTAATGAGAACCATCTCTGAACATCACTCTCGCTGACTAAACAGTATCTTCTTTACTCTCTGTCACTCATTCAAGTTCAAGTTGTGCTTTATTGTCATTCCGCTACATGCGGGTGCATACAGTGGAACGAAATGTCATGCCTCACAGAGCCACGGTGCTACATAAGTACAGACATTTAACAGTACAGTCTAACAACAAACAACTTAAAATAAATATAACATTTCTCCTATACATAAACTAAACAGGATACAAACTATACAAACTGTACAAATACTTACCGATGTGCATGTGCATAGAGTATTGTACATGTGCAAAGAATAGATACATATTATTACAGAGTCTTTAGTGCAGTTTGTGTACACACGGCAGTGTGTATGAAAAGTGCAGTGGAGTATGAAAATACACAGTGCAGTGTATTCACATATAACTTATACATATATAGTAAACATACAGTATATCTTGACAGAATATCAGTCACAGTGTTTTATCTATTCAATACCTGATGGGGTTTTATATTGTAATCTAATGTGAGTGCCCATAATAAGGTTTAGAGGTATCAATTCTGAAATTATATATCTTCTTCTGCCAAGATTAGTGCATTCAGGAAAATGCAGATAGTTTTCAGCTCTGCATCCGAAAAGAACATCCAACATATTATTTACGTGTATTAATTGTGCATGTGTTTACTATTAAGGATTTCCAGTAGCCTATATTGAAACATAATTACCTATATACCACACAGAAGGTCCTCTTTCCTTCCAAAAAGACTGGGGCAGACTACCCAAAGTATTATGGTGTGGCCACAGTTTGTGACAACCATAGAGTACAGACAACCATTGCAGTTTCTTAACCCTTCCAATTGTGTTTAGATTATACATTTTTGGTGATTGCTGTTACTATATGTTTTGTTTACAACTGTGGGCTAGCTAGAATTATTGTATTGATTTAGGAGAGCTAATCTTGTGAGATAGTATCTTTGCCACTAGATGGAGACTGTGAATAACATGAATTTAATAGGAAAATAAGAACATGTTGTTCCCTCTGCCTTGTCTGTTGTGATTTTTCAGAAGGTAGACTTTTAACCATATTATTCCTTCTAAGTAATTTTTCGTTGTCAAGAAAGAGTCTGGTCAGAAAGAAAGGAAAACTTTTGAAGCCAATGTTGATCAAATGAAGGTGTTTTGTCCAGTTGATTAGCTTACTTATTAGGGACTGGAAGAGGGTAACATAGCCCTATAGAAAAGGTACCTTTTACAGAAGTCATAGCATGTGCTAAACCAGTGGTTCTCAAAGTGGGGCTCCAAGACCCTTGAGGTCTGCAAACCATAGTCAGTGGATCTGCAAAATAATTTTCCATAAATTATAACATTTACAATTGTGCTGTATCATTAAAAAGTGAAAAATGCATTATTCTAACAATCTACAGATGAGGACCATTTTCACCAATACAGCAAGCACTGCGTGTCCATTTAAGAGCACAAAGGGTATGCTGAATTGGTATTAAGATAATGGGTGGGTCCTTGGAAAATGTTCACCCCAGTAAAGGGTCCCTTGCTCCTAAAGGTTTGAGAACCCCTATATGAAACCATATGATCACCATGGCCTGTGAACATTATTTAATATGTGGTGTATCACACTACTAAGTGTTTATTGCTTGCTATAAGCATACTGCTGTTAGTGGTGTGGCAAGAGCAGACCTCTGCTCAATGGCGCATGCTGCTGAAGTGGGAGGGTGCTTTAAACTCTCACGTGACGTCCTTAGAAAGTGTCGTGCTCGGAGAGTATAAATTCACCTCTGAGTAAATGTTCAGTCTTTTCCTCAAGTAAAGCTACCTTGCTCTCAAATCTAGGCTACAAAGTAGCTTCGACTTCTTCTCACATCATGGCAGGTATGTACATTCCTGAAGTCGTATGCACAGCTGATAATTCAGTTTTTTGGGGGAGGTAATAACACTATGTATAGGTAGCCTATATTGTAACGTTGTTGAAACGCATCTGGCGACTATCAGGTATTGCGATGAAAGTCACTTATATAATATTTTAGTTTTGCATATAGATTCTTTTGAGTAATGCAGTTGTTTACCTAACTAATTAATTTGACTACATGGATATTTAATGCTGACAGACCATCTATAAATCCTTAGTTTTTTCTTTAATACTGACCAAATGTTACGCATTGTCTCGTCAATGTAATATCCTTGTATGTTTCCCAATACGGAAGTAATGAAGACCAAAGCTTTTTGCTGTTTCCATAACCTCCCCGAAGAACTCAAATTCTACACGTAGTTCTTGTGCACTGAGCTTCAAGCTGTAGAATGATCACCATGTTATGTCATGGAACCAACTAGGGGGTGAATCGCTTCAGGAGTTTTAGTGGCAAAGGGAGCGAATGCGTTTGAACAAACAAAGTTTGGATGAAATAATTTACTTTGATATTGATTTTGGGTTCAAATGATGCCTCCTGACTGCCTCCAATATTTCTATGAAGTTATTAACTAATATAGACGAATGTACACACACATTTTACATTGTGCAAGTCAAGATTTGGTGCCCCGCCTCTTCATAGCAATTCCTGAGGAGATGAACTTCTTTTGAAACTGCTTTAATATCGCTGTGCAAATCAATGGAGCAGAAGTGATACAAAAATATTCGTCTCCTTAATATTGTCATTTCGTCAGATTACTTTAACCAATTAAAACAAGGGGAGGAGGAGTTCTCACAACTACAGTTTGTCTTATTCTACAGGAGTGCAATGGTCCCAAGACTCTATATAACAAGTATAACAACAATATTTTATTATTTTAATGACTATGTGTGCTGATTTGCCTCTGTTCTCTTATAAATTCACCAGTTGTCATTATGACTTCATTATGTCTGTATTTCATTTGCCATCATACAAAAGACCATTGTTTGTGTCTTGAATGACTTGGCAGTCCTACTGGCAATTAATAGCTTTTCATTTATGGCAAGTAACAGTCTTTTGAGCTCGGTTTGGCAGTTTACGGCATGCAGTCCAATTAACTTGAAAAAGGGTCAGAAATGGTAGACATTAAATTGGAGAGCACTTCCGTCAGCGCAACAAATGTCTAAACAATTCTGGCATAATATACTCATTTTAATTTGTACTTAGTTGTTTCCCCTGTTGAGGTTCCTACCTTACGTTATCTATCTGCATTTATCTCCACCCACTCCACCTCCTTTTTGTTGTAATTTAAATAATAGGATACAATCAAAACAATAATTAGTATTGTCTCACATAGTTGATATAATTTCTTTGATTCTCATCCAGACCAGGCCTTTGTGACTTTGGCTACCAATGACAACTATGCCAGAGGAGCCATGGTGTTGGGCAAGTCCCTGCGCAACCACAAGACAGCCAATAAATTGGTGGCACTCATCGGTCCTCAAGTATCCGGGCCCTGCCAGTAAGAATCCGTGTCTCCCTCTTCTGATGCAACATGTAGTATGATGCGACTTTCTGCAACTGATCTGCCGTCCAGTTTGAATACTTTATTCATAATTGAAATGTTTCTTTCAATCTCCTTTCTGTTAAGAAATCACCAATCTGCTAAGACTCCAGAAGTTAGACCAGTGGAAGCATACAGGACCAAACCATTTGACCTGTCCTATGCTGTTTGATTGTCTTAAAGAATTCAGTGTGCATTTGTACTGTATCAAAGAAATATGTTAAATTACCTAGAAGATTGTTATTAAATATAATAACAAGTTGTGACAGTCAGTGGTCTTGGTCAACAACTTTGCAGCCAGCGACGTTCCAAGACTCAACATGCTTTGTTGTATACCAGATACTGATTGTGTGCTCCAAATATTACTGCAGTATCGCACCACAATTGGTTCCATGATGTGCATGGCATATCAAAATCATTGTGCAGGCCACATTTTTTACGCAATGTTTATAAATGACACAAGGCTTTTTTGCACAAGGCATCAAGCCAGCTTCTAAAAACCTCTTGTTATTGTGACATCATTTACTAACTTGCATTGCAAGCTTTGTAAATATCCTATCTGTACATTGTCTTGTCAGGGCAGTGCTGAAAAGGATTTTTGATGAGGTGAGGCTGGTGAACGTGTTGGATAGTGGTGACACTGCCCATCTGGCCATGATGAAAAGACCAGACCTGGGCATCACCTTCACCAAGCTCCACTGCTGGGCACTCACAAACTACTCCAAATGTGTTTTCATGGATGCAGATACACTGGTGAGGACCTAATAGAGGAGTGCAAGACTTTATGAGGGGGCCTTACGTTGGTGCAGTTGATCCCTGCCAATCAGCTAGTCTAAACAAGAACGGCAGTTTACTGCTGGTGATGTATTTTGGTCATGGCATCTGTTGTGGTCTTGGTATTGTGTAATAGTTATGATCATAGACCGGGATGTGTTCAGGTTTCTAATTGGATTCTAAGATACTACGACAGACTTCTTTTTATATGTTAGTATAGTAATGATCGTCATAGTAACAACAGTTGTGTTTATCCCTGTGTGTGTTTGGCTGACAGGTGGTCTCAAACATTGATGAGCTGTTTGACAGAGAGGAGCTGTCAGCTGCTCCAGATCCCGGTTGGCCAGATTGTTTCAATTCTGGTGTGTTTGTGTTCCGTCCATCTCTTGAGACCTACGGCAAACTTCTTCAGTATTGTACAGAGCATGGCAGCTTTGACGGTAAGTCACGTTTTTGTCTGTTGCCAGATGTGTTTAATACTGTACTCACGTTACAGCCATATGCATCGGGAAGTTTTTACTTGATGTTAATGTGGCTCAGTTGGTTTGTATCACAAATGCATAATGCTCACTAACTGAACTGAAATTCCTATCAAATTTGCATTTTCACTGTGAAATGTGTATTTATCATGTTTCAAATATTGATGTTCATCTATCCTTTTAAGCATTGGGAGGTTTTAACTGTGGCCTTCCAGTGCTTATGTACATTATGTGAGCTTCCATGCTTAGTTTTGCTTTCAGCAAGGGGTTGTCGAGTCTAGTGCCACGAGACAAGGCTCTCCTGTCTCATCTCTCAAGTTATTCTTGGTTGGGGCATAAGTTACATTTGAGGATCCAGTTTAAATTGGGAACTAGTTGACATAAAACTATCCTGGGAACTGGTTGATATTAAACCATCCCATCTCGGGACACCGCTAACTTGTGGTTTTCAGTCTGTCCTCAGTTCAGTCACAAAACATTTAGTTTTATGAGGTAAATCAAGAACTCCCTGTATTTTACATACCTAAAGTTAAACTACCAACTCTTCTTTGGGGGTATTGCTTAATATAGTTGGCACTCTAACACTCACTTGCAGCCCTCTACAATTTTATCCAACAGTTACATTAGGGAATTTGGCACAATGTCCCCTAGTAATAAGATGGCCATTCATGATATGCTTGTTTTATTGACTGTATTTTCACTTAATGTAAACAACAAATATTTTTGCTGAATATAACTTGATGCTAGTTGTTGTGTGTGTATGCAATGTGTTATTTTTTTATAAATAGGGTCTCTGTGCAATGTACAGTACAGTATAAAAACCTCTTTGCAATTGTCAAAAGTTTATTTAGAAACCAGTTAGTTTGCTTAATGGTGGCTCTTGCTTTGAGAACAGTCCTTTTGGCTGCTACTTGAGACTTTTGGCAGCAATAAGATTGGCATCATAGAAAATTGCTCAGTTCAGTTCAATGTTGCACATTGTCTCTCTCTCTCTCTTGGATCTCTCAATAGACAAGGCCCTGTTGCAATGTTAGCCATTTGCAACTCCTTCCACTGTAGGACTCACATTAATGAGGAGATCTGTTACTCATAATGTTTTTTTAAACATTTTGTCCAACATAAACCTTCTTTTGAGTCTATGTGTAGTTGGTAGACAGTGATAGCCCTTCTTTATGCTGATTTGAAAATGTGTTTATTTATAGCCTGTCATGGTCGTTCCGTTTAGGCACTGGCTCGAAGTTCCACTGACCTTTAGCATTTCTTCTGAGAGCTGCCCTACTACAAGCAACACATAATGTTCCCATAGTAGCACATTTAGATCACTATCTCCTAGCCAAAAGTAATAATGTTAAAATGGCTTGAGGTACCACAGGCCAGTCATGGGGCTTCTGTATCGAAATCTACGTTTTATTGTATGGTCAGATATGCCTTAAGGCAGTGTATTTATGCCCTGTTGTTCCACCACCATCTGGTGCCCAATTCAACATGCAGTGGAAGATGGGAATTCTTGCTCGGCTGCCTTATCCTTTTGAAATGAGAATTCCACAGGCCCGTATTTTTTGGGAAGCAACCTCGCATGAGAGGTTTGGTCTGGGACCGATGTAGTGATTTGGTTGGCTTAGTGGCCTGCTGACATTATGGTATTACTGGTCTCTGCTTTGGAGCATGTTCATGATTTAGTTTAGGAACTTAAATATTGACTTCATGAGCTCTTGCACCTCTTTTTGGTGAGGTGAACTGTCAATTGGGAAGCCCTATGTAGTAGCATAGGGCCAAAGTACAGACTATAGTACATCATAGATACTTAGTTCAGGCGTGCCATCAGTACAACAGAAGGCTCAAACTGAGCTGTCTTTGAACTGTGGCATGAATTCAGCATACAGAATTTAAAATCATGGTATCTCAGATACCTTAGGCTTGCCATGCATCACTGTCTGCAACGTGAACTCGTATTTGACCTCACTGATGCACTCTTTCTGCAACAGATAAAGTACCACAACCCAAGTCCACTATTTTTACCCCTGGAGCGCCTGCTACAATACACCCTTCCCTTCAACCAATGGAATGCATCGGTCTTGTAGGCATGCATCCAAGTCCTACATGTTCTGTACATTGTGTCTTTTTCACACTCACTGGTACCATGATTGCTCCCTGTTGCCAAATTTCTTCAATGCTTGTATAGCTTTGGCAGAAATCAGATCATTGTTGAGGAGGTGAAGGATTGGTATAATTCCCTGCGTGTGTGTGTTCATGAAGGTGCCTCATGCAGTTTATGTGGTGTTGCTAATCTGGCTGGCAGGGCTCTTCAGAATTGTCATACACACAATTTTTGAACCATAATCTCTCTACTGTACTGACTTCATGGACTTGCTAGATAAGTAAAAGAGAGGATCTTACATGTAGTACAATTGACCCCCAAATCAAGACATAAAGTACTAGCATTTGAAGGGAAAATAGCCCATGCTTCAATAAAGGATCAATCACAGCAACCATACCCGTTCACAATTTATGGAATATAAACTGTCTGGTGCATTTATGTACTGAATGCTGATTTCAAAACACTTTGCTGACTAATGTTAACATGCACTAGCCTAATAGGTCAATTAAAGGTATATAGATCAGTTGACTGTCACTATCAATTTCATTTTAACCATTTTAACCATTTAGCCTTTCAGGAAAGTAATACCTCAGTCATTTCTTTACTTCTTGCCTTTCACATTGTAGAAAATCCTACAAGAATTCCTTTTTCTTGTGAAAATACACACTCGACAAAACTATTGGAATTGGAAAATAATACTGAAGTATATCTACTTAATGTTAGGGTAACAATGTAAGAAATTTTATTTTTTAACATTGAGCATTTACATATTGTTTGTTTTCTTGCAGGAGGAGACCAAGGGGTATTGAATGGCTACTTCAACACTTGGGCAACAGCAGACATATCAAAGCATCTCCCCTTCATCTACAATCTCAGCAGCATTGCCATCTACACGTACCTTCCAGCATTCAAGCAGTATGTGTTCTCCATAAGTATAAGTGACTCTAACCATGTTGTCCTTCATCGAATGGTTCCCAGCAGAGTTCATAGCAAATACCCCTCAGTCTGAACTATACATGCAAGCGCTGTAAGATTAATTAGGCCGACAATTATGACAACTGGCTCAACCGTTGTGCATGCTTAACTTCCATTATGAACTGAATGTCTAGGTGTTTGTGGTGGTATGACAATTGAACAGAAAATCAATATAATACATTTTAAGTAATATAGCCAACAAGTTATAATCTTGGAAAAAGCCAATTAAGGCTACGTAAGTCATTTGCATGAATTGCATGCAAAACATAAATGTAAGAGAAATGTAATTTGTGATCTGAAAAATATAGGTACCAAACCCACTGATAAGTACTGTCATCAGCAGCTGCATCAAGGGCACGGCACTGCCTGTCTGTCCATCCGTCTGTCTGTCCAGGAGTGTGTCACCAATTATATTATGGACACTGCAGCCAATTCTGAGTTGTATCCAGAACAACACACCTAGATCATTCAGTCCTAGCTGGCACGCATATTGCTCGAGACCTTGGCTGGAGTATTTATTCAAGCCTCAGGCATGTTTCTTTTGCAGCAAGTTTTTGAGAGTCATTTTTGGCACTATTGAAATAGACAGAAAAGTTTTTTTAGCGGAAAAATGGATAGAAAAGGCAGGCTGCCACTGCATGTAGTCTTTGATAACAAAACATTGCTGTCAGTAACTAACCAATATAGAGACTTAGAAATGAATACCACATTAAATAATTAATGTTATTTGTGTATTGTTTTAATGTCCTTCCAAGCCCACTTCAAATGAGCTGTGACTAGTGAAACCCAATAAATACTTTGAGCACTGTGGGCCAAAGTGTAGTCAGAGAAAGTAAGCAGATACAGTCATGTGGAAGTATAGTCAAGCCATGACATCAGGTTACCAATGAGGAGTGAGATGAAGGGGCCAGTAACAGCAGCAGTTGTCTCTCTTAAGCTCCCATAGGTTCTCCTCATATCTGTAGACTTTGGTTGGGTTAAATATACACCAGGGTCATAACACAGATGACACCCCAATCCCAGAATAGACCCATTTCATTTAAAGTCCTAAATCCTCATGGAGCAGACAGTAATTTGCTCTCTCTTTATTAATCACCTTCTCTCACCATCTTGTTTTTTTCTCCCCATGAAAGGCAGCACTCATTAGAAGCTGCCTGGTCCGCCGAAGGCTAACATGGTTTAATGGCATTCCCTGGCAATTGTCCCTTTTCTATTTAGTAATTGAATTGACAGAGCTGATCCTAGACCTGCTTAGGTTTCAGAATGTTTCCCATGGAATACATTGGACATATGATGCAGTCAAACTTGTCAACTATAGTATTGCCATGGGGTAGACATTTTGAGATGTTCTGACAACTGGTCCAATTTGTTGCTTTGTTGCAGCCTGTGTTCTTAACCTGGTAGTTCCATTGAGGTGAGCACACTCGAGGCACCTTGCCTTGGCGGATAATGTGGTATTAAGTTGTTGTTTTTTTCCTAAATTTTCAGATACGGTAGCAACGCCAAGGTAGTCCATTTCCTAGGTCAGACCAAGCCATGGAGCTACACGTTTGACCCCAAAGAAAGAAAGATCCAGGGGAACGTGCAGGACGCCTCCTCACACCCCACCTTCCTACTGGAGTGGTGGACCCTCTACTCCAGCACTGTGGTTCCTATGCTGTATGAGCAATATGGTGATCAGCCCTTCAACTCTGGATGTGTGGAGGTCAGTCAACAACACTGAATGCATTTACATGAGGTAGTGCAGGAGGTAGACCCACATGCAAGGAAAGACAAGCAGGATCTAAATTAAGTGTTTGTTTTTCACCAAGATACAGAAAATCTGAGGGAGTTCTCGTAAATTATATATATATATGTATATATATATATGTATATATATGTATATATGTATATATATACATACATACATACATACATACATACATACATACATACATACATACATACACACACGCAATGGAAATGTTTGGACTCCGTGTAAAGTTTATGAAAAAGAAGACAATTATTTTCCAATCTCATAAACCCATATGTTATTCAAAATAAACATGGACAACATAAACATTTAAACTATTTAAATATACTTTTAAAAAAAAAACAATTTTAAGGGAATAATATAATTAAGAGGCCAAACAGCACAAAATAGTAATATTGAGTGGCTAAATAAGCAAAGCAAAACAATTTTTTTTGTAAGGCTTTAAAGAATTTGCATTATACTTTTGGCCACACAGTGGCACAACCCCAAAACATTTTGATAGCTTTCATGGCATTGTGCAAAAGACAAATACCACGTTTTGTCTTGCAACAAAACGTTCTAAAATGAGTACATTTATCATTTTAGAACTCAATTCAGAATGGCCGAAATAATTCAGAAAATACAATCCAAGAAATCTGATGCGCTGTCTAGGTGTAGCTATATTGTATCTACAAAGTACAGAACTAAATATTTTCATTATACTACTATACAGGTACTTTGACATACCTGGCTTCCTGTTTCACGTAACAGAAAATCCATCATCATAATATGCTTGATGACTGTGGCTGGATGTGAACCTATAACCTTGCACAAAGGAGCATGTCTTATCACAGAGGGCTATTCTCAATGCTGGGAATTGCCATGTTCAATTACGGTATTAAAAAGTGAACCGTTTCTTCAGTGGCAAGCTTTCTCAAATATGACCCAAACAGCTGTATTTCAGTCATGAACTAACATATCAAGATGATTGTGGTCTGAAGAGGTCTGTGATCCCCTCAAAGCATTTCTCTGATGACATGCCCACAGTTTTGTCTCCATATGGTAAATCTAAACAGAGTTAGGGCCTTATGTCTGCTTTGGTGTGCTCTTTGTCAAAATTGTTTGCACGTTATTTGTGAACGGTTTGATGAATCAATAACATTTTCATAACTTTGTATGCATACTCCAGATTATCCAATATGATATTCATGACAATCTGAGGAATGGCCTTGGAGGAGTTAGGAAAACAGAAGATTCTAAATGTCAGAAAAACCTTCATGACCAGATAAAATAGGGTCCAATCAAATTGTCTACATGTAAGGAATACAAAGATACCTCAGTTTACAAAATTGGTCTCAGGGTTGAAGTTATGGGCATAAACACACCTCCAAGTTTGAGCCCTCAGTGGCGCTATAGTGCTGGAGTGATCTGCATGAAACTTGGTGAGAATGATCTGGAGGCTGTTACACCGAACCACTGTGCCAAATTTCAGAACTTTTGACATACGGTCCTATGGACTGCCATAGACCCTTATGGCTAAGTATAATAATAAAACTAACGATAACAATAGGTGCATTGCAGCTTCACTGTTTGGCCCCTAATTAGTCTGATCACAGAACAGTTTCCCCACTTTATCTCAGACTATTTTAAATTAGATTTAGTCCAGATATTCATCATTCATCAACAATCATTTCTGAATCATGTTTACATACTGCTTCTTCTTTGCATCATAGAGCTTTAACCTGCATTTGTGGATGGCAAGTCAAATTTTGTTTACGAATAATTAGTTCGGGAGATTAGCCCATGCAAAGATGCCCATTACAGAGTCATGCCTGTTTTTTAATGCAAAGCCACGTGAGTGCCTGAAAAACACAAGCAGTATTTTTTTTATCCTTGTAGAGTCTGTCAAGACTGTTTCATTGTGAATTTAGCTGTGATAAGTATTGTCTATACCGTATACTTGTAAATTATACACCAAGGGACAAAGGTTGATGAGGTGTGCCTGCCTTCGGTGAGCACAACCTATTGTAATCTCACATATTTATTATTATGTATTATTTTCCCACCCTTAAATTATAAAAAAGATATATGCCCTACATAGACAACGTTTTTGGCTAAATGTTCGTCTTGGTCCCAATTGCGTTGCTTGTGCGGATGTTCCGTTTGACAGTTTAGGCTGAAATTAAGTTTTTGTGGCAAAAAAGTGAGCTAACGGTGGCCTAACTAATGTTACGAACACCATGAAAACACTCGTGACTACCTGTAGCAGAATTGATGAATGAAACCTCAAGTTTCCTTCCATAAGAGAAAAATCTGTACATTATTCCTCATTGCCCCCTGTGTGTATATATAATTTTAGGAATCTGATAACATTCTAGTTCAAGGATCTTTTTAAATCAAAGGTTACACATATACAAATGTAAAAAGATATCTGACAGACTTGTTCAAATTTTAAATGAAGTTGTGTTGAAATGATTTAGAATGACATTGATGTGTTTTGGTGTTAATGCAGACAACTGTATTGACACCAAAGTAATCTTTAACTGATGGATTCTGACTTTCCTGGCGTGCATTTCTGTTTGGCTAGATGAAAACAGACCATGCAGCCCAAGAAGCCTTGTCCTCAGAAGAACGCAAGAAGAAATGGGAGCAAGGTCAGGCAGATTACATGGGAATGGACTCTTTTGAGAATATCCAGAAAAAGCTAGATGCTTTCCTCAAATAAATTTGTAATGGAAATTGATGATGAGAACACATGCAGTTTAATAGATTTATTCCATAATTGGCTGAAATCCAGTTCTAAATTTCTTTGTCATTTCAGCTGTATACCACATCCACCCACACTTGAACCCTGTCACTTTCAAAGACAACTTAATATTGTTACAATGGAAAAGGAATTTCATGACAATCAGTGCAAGCCCACTATGCAATACTGACCCAATGCAGCATTTTAGTTTTGTCATTTTGTTCAAATATACTATCTATGTATCTACACTGTGAAGTTACTATTCATCAAGAAACATACAGTACTGTATACTGGCATATGGATGTTTTTATTTGGGATTATTTTCCATTCTTTCACACAATGTTTTATCAAATAAATCCCATCCAGGAAGTTAAATAAAGGGAGTCTACAACATGATGTCAAAGTTTTCCAAATTAGCTAATAATAATTAAGCCTTTTTGTAGGAAAATGGATGGCAACATCCTCATTCTCTATACTTCTAAGAAGCGTTTAATGCATTTTCTTGCTGTCTATGTGAGTGAATTTCGCAACACAGCCAGAGACTAAATGTAAATCGACATCAATTTATTTTTCTTTTTTACCATTCATTTAATCTCTGAAATTTACAGTTCTTTTGTAACGTGTGCTTTACCTACTGCCTTAGTTTTTATACTGTTTAATCCACCTCTGCCATGGCTGAGAGAGTCACCGTTTTATTTTAACTTTGTGTAAGTTTTTAGTTGGCCTTAAGCCTCACAGCTGGACCCTGAGTGCCTGTTACACTCCAGCCTCTGGTGATTATCAGCTCTCTCTGCACCTCCTCATGGCATTGTGCCTCCTGGCTTGTCTCTTAGCTTGCTACTGTTTTACGTGACCCAAATGTTGTCTGTACCACAGCCCCTTTATTTGAAAAATAAAGAATTGTCAGACCAGAACCATGAGATATATTTTTTTATTTCTAAGGTTTGCCTTAACATATATACTGCAAATTTACTTAATATAATGTTGCATTATAAGTCTTCGGGGCACAGTATCTTATAAGTGTACATTGGTTGACTGAAGGTTATCACAATTCTTGCTTTGTTTTAGTGAAACTAGACATGGTGGAAGTAACATGACAAGGCATATATCTAAGACTGTGTCAAACCTAATTATGAATGCAGTAGTCACTAGGGTATAGAATTATAACACTTCAAAAATGTAATTGTATGGTAAAATGTTACTATATTTATATTCAAACTGCCAATAGCATTGAAGCCTGCTTCAATTCAGCAAGTTTCATGTTAATGTAACTTTCCCATCATTCTGAAATACTGCATAGGCATTTTCACAGGTCACGCCAGTCAATTTAAAGGTGCAGTCAACTACTCAGATGCATGGTTGAGAACAATTACATAAAATATTTAAATAATTCATTTAGGAATTAATAATGTAATTTAATTACATTCAAAGATCACAAGGTGTTTACAGGTAATTCCATACAGTGAGCATCAATTGGGGTATTTTACATTTCTGGATAACAGTGTGTTGAGACATCTGTTTAGGTCCTTTAAGACTTACAAGCATGATTGCAACCCATTTTCTGTTAATAGGCAGCCTTGATCAAAGTTATGTATCATTACCATCAAGTGGTCATAAGGAATATTACTGGGTAGGTAGTAAAAATAGATATACGCTATAAACTACAGTAAATGTGGTCACCAGTACACTTATGAGCTTTTTCTACATCTCCCTTCAAAACTATGGGCAAATAACATGGAGGTGCCTCCCCATACCAGCAGCCTGTCTTCTGGGATGGTTGTCCACTAAATTTTGGTATGTATCTATGGGAATGTGTGTCCATTCGCATTTTCAAATTTTTGTCAGTTCAATATGTTGGTCACATTGATAGAAAATCAATTTAAATACAAAGACTAAAACACTTTGCAAAATGCATCAAACAATGATGACTACGATGATTTCAGAATTATACAAACCCTCATCGCCTAAATTAAACATATGGATATTGTTGGAAAATGTAGCCTTTAACTATTGCAGAAACTCCAAATATACTATGTGTTGAGGCGCATTTCCAGCGTGTTTGTTTTCAAAGGAATGGGAGACACAGGACTTCAAGTCTAAGTATAATTTAATAAGAAGCAGTTGAAAATGTGTACGTATCACACCAAAAATAATGCTTTATCCCACGCTATATGGTAATTTGTGATTAAAAATGAGTAGGCATCAGGCGTATAGTCCCATATCTCAATCTAGGTTATCCTAGTATAATTATCATAGCTACATAATTGTTGACATTAGCCCACAATTTCAAAACAAACCCAAATCCGTACATCTATTGCAAAAGTATTATACTCTGAACCAGAACAACGATATTTTCAATTTCCCTAACCCTATTCCTAATGCAGTAAAATCAACTGAGCTCATCCCGTAAAGTAAGAGGAGAGGGCAATCCAGCATTTATACAGTTTTGTCAATCCAATTACATGACAGGGCAGATATATTTGCGATATCAACACCAAACTTGGATTAAAATGAAGGAGATCTAATCTATCGCTAGCGCTAAAATAATTCTTTACACGTCCACCTGTCAAATTCTGATACTCTGATTCAATCAAAAGTACATATGAAGACTCTTGACAACGTTTTGTACACAATCTGAAGAAGTTGAATGTAAGATGAAAAGTAAGATACTGTAGGTAATTCTGAATATTTGAAACATGCTTGCCTAATTGCTAGGGCTTTTTCCAATGAAGTGTCTCTCTTGCTCCTCAGCACAAATGCTCCAAATGGATTTATCTTGTCCCTTGACACAGACACACACACGTCCAAGGTTTTTGGAAAATGGTGGACTGACCATCATTCTCTCCTTGGGTTTACATAAGGTCCTTAAGGATTTAGGTGTTATTGAATTTCCTAGTTTGTATGCAATGGTAAAAAGTTGCCCAAGTTCAGGAACATTGAAAGTATCGGCCATAAGCAACTACCACACTGCAAATGGCCCACCATTGCCCATAGATGGCGCTACAGGCCACGTCCCAATAGTCTATTTCAAAGTTATTTCCACTCCATCAGTCTACCATGACTTGCTATGCTGCACCATGTGTGGTGAACATTTAGAAAAACGTACAAATATCAGTGGTGGACCAAAACTTTATTAGCAGTTTTGCTCTGTTTTCTTTTCTATATGTATGTAATCTAATATGATTTAAATTCATCCAAAGCCAGATTTGAGTTAGCTGAAGCCATTTTTTCCACAAAACTTTTTTTTTTTGCATGATTTTTAGGTCCTGTTTTGAAACGTTCCACCGCTTTAAATTCTGAGGCACTGAGAAGCTGTCAAGCTCCCTTGAAGAACGCCATTGTTCTACATTACAGATCACTGCTTATAGCCAGGGAGGGAAATATGACTTACATGCTTTGCTATAAATTATGATATTCAGTCCAGACCACTGCTTTTTTTGACAACTTTCTGTGAATTGAGAAACTTTATATAAAAATAACATACTTAAGCATTTTTCTATCATGGCTATGACTGAATTCCCTGACAAACAACAAGCCAATGAATGGTTTCGATTCGTGTTACATGAGGAATATATTTGCATAACACCACCCTGAATCATTTCAGTAGAAACATTTCTTTTAAAAGTATCTGAGTGTTTCTACATGCCATTGGCTATTGTGTTCGATACATGAGAAAGATCTATGTCAATTGTCTTAAGATATGTTTTTAAAACCTGTCACCATGACGAGTCCTTTATTCACTTTATATAAATATCAATGTCCACAATTAATGAACGCAAAGCATTTATCTATCAGTCACAATCGAAGGCGAGTAGAAGGTTGACTGGGAAACGTTATGCTTTAAAGAAACCCTATAGACCTCCAGAATCCTGCTGGTGGGGAAGCGTGTGGAGATGACCACCCAGGCAGTGGTGGCACTGGCTACAGAGACGCTAGGGTGGTACCTCCCACACGCCATTCGGAAGGGTCCCCCTCCCATGTGAAAGGGTCCAGGCGGGCCCGGCCTGGCTGCATACGGAATGGTGCCATGGGTTGAGGATCTCTGCCGGGCCACAAAGGAAGAACAAGAAGTGACCGGTACAGTGGAGAGGGAGGGATCGGCGCTGTACTTGGACATGGCTCCGTCTGGTGCATAGCAGATTATTTTAAAACTGTATTTATACACATTTCTTTTTAAGCGTGTTTTCACCTTATATCACATTAACACTTTTATAGTCTTTCAGAACACTGTGTTGTTAAAGTATTGTTTAGTGCGACTACAGCCCGTCTAGGAAGACCCTGTTCGCTCCCTATTAAGGCCTGTTGTATCATATTTGGTTGCAGTTCAACCACTAGGGGTCATCAAGAGCGAGGGCAAAATGAGCGAGAGCGTATGAAGCTAGACGACTAAATTAGTCTCTTTTGCCTGCCGTTGTTAAATCTCAGATTGTTTGTAGTTTATGCAAGTTCAACATGCATCACGCTTGGAAGTTGAATGCACCGAATACTTATGTCTTTTCGATTTCTTACAGGATGAGTCGTTGTTGCCAATGATATGCCAACATTCTGCTATATGCATGACATCATTGACATTTTGAAAAACTTTTTAGAACAAAAAAAGCAAGTTAAAAAAAACTCTAACACCCAGCAGTGTTTAATTAATTTAATTTATTTGTTACTTGACCAAAAGTTAGATCCTGTGAAAAGTGGATTATGAAGGGTATATAGGTCCACGGACTGCTTTCCTGACCTTCAGTATCCAGATATTTAGCCTAAGCATACGGTGTCCTACCACCTTCATCAAAAATCAATGGAAGAAACTTTTGGGGGCTATAATGGGATCTGGTACGTTGGTGACTTTGAATGGACGATAATTTGACCAATAATTCTTAGCTAGTCTGTCAACCAGGGGTGGGTAATACATTTTCCCAAAGGGCCGCTTGAGAAATTTGAACAGTTGTGGTAGGCTGGTCCAATAGGCTGAATTAAATTTCCTTAACATACATTTGATTACTTTATAACAAAATAGTATATATTTGGTTTTCTGCTGCTACTGCTAATGGAAATTATGCCAAAAGTGTTGTTTCTTTTTTTTCCCGACATACCTTTAAACCTTCACAAAAATATCATACATAACATGTATGTGAAAGACAAACAAGGTAGATATGTGAAGGACAGCTGACAGGTGATCATCGGGGTCTGCAGCTCAACTAACGAACCATTAGCAGTCCGCGTCCACTTAATTAGTCAAGTCGTTGTATTTGTCCATGTGCTTAGTCGCTTTGTCCCGAGCCAATTCTGTTACTTACAGGTCCATGTATTGTTAAAAACTTTACATTCTGCGTCAACTTTTCGGTTTTAACCATGAGCAGACACTTTCGAAGGCTAATCAACAGCTAGCTCAGTGTCTCCTGTTGGTGAGGCTGCGTAAACGCACACACATGAATCCCCTGATCACTGTGGTCTTTCAGGACTACAGATTTCCTGCAGTTTAACATTTATTTATTTTTATTTTTGATTCTCGCGCGGGCTGAACTGGGATAGCCAAAGGTCCGGCTACTAACGTTGGCTGATGTACATTGTCAGTGCACTTTTTTATCACAAAAATGTCATTACATCTTTATTAGAAGTAAGTTATTTTCAGAGACTGAATAAAGGTGTGGGTTGGTTGACAGGAATGGGGTTGTGTTATGTCTTTTGGAATCCTATAAAATGCTCACCTTTATCGTTTCCCCAGTTTCTGGCATCTTGGCGCACAGCAGCTATCCATCATGTTGAATCAGGGTGTTCATTGAAAAAGTCAGCAAATGACAACAGGAGGAACTAGCTAGTAAAGTAGCTGTCAAGACTTTCGCTCCACTCGGCTCTACACTTTCCTTCCAAAATGGATATATTTTGATATTGACAGGTGCATGCTGGGATTGTGTGGAGTCAATTTATTAGTACTTGTTATACTTATTGCACATAAATTGTGTTCGACTTTATGCAGCTCTGCAGGCGGCTGCCTGGAAGCAGTGAATTCTGGTTAGATTTTTTTGGTCCGACATGTTCTGGACCATGCAGTTCGTCAATTGATATATTAAGCCTTCAAATTTGATCGGCCATAAGTGACGTCAACGCAGAAAATCTGGAATGTCCGACATTTCATGGCCATTTTTTACTCCTAACCGACTAAAAGCGGTAACTCTTGCTGATCGTTAGGTGCAGCTGCAGTCGAAGCTGAATGCACCTAATCTGACACTTCACAGTACAGAAAAAATCTGGGGGCGTGGCAGTGCTGTGACGCTGTGTCAAACGCGAGGAAAGTAAACACAACTCGCAAGATGGCCTCGCTTCCCGTCGGGCGATCTGCAATTCTCGTGTTATTTTCCATACTTTTGACAGTCGTGCTGGGTTTCGGACTTCCTGCATTTTTGAATATTGTTACCAGAAGTTTTGGCTTTTCTGAGACGAATGTGACCGAGTGCATAGTTGTGATATATTTAGTTTTTGTTGTGTATGTCGCAACACCAAGAATACCAAGAGGATCTATTGAGGTAGCCCACATTATTAGCCTAGATTTTATGATTGTGCGATAGTTCCATTCTTTATGAAAGTCCTACCAATGTGTTGTGCGTTCTTTCGATTGACTGGCTCATTAAGCATAGGCTGTGGTTTTACTCTCTGCAAGTAACACGTCTCATCTTCTTCAATTTTGATGAATGACTTCTTGGTAACTTTGTTTCTTCATTTTCAAGGCAGATGGCAAGGCTGTTTTCATAACTGGTTGTGATAGTGGTTTCGGTCATGCATTGGCCACGCATCTTCACAAGCTGGGCTTCACTGTCTTTGCGGGGTGCCTCTTAAAGGTAGTAGATTTTACACTGACAAGTGAAAGTGAAGATGAAAGTCAACTCGTTAATTTTTTGGACGCAGTACATTTCTCCTTGGACCTAATTACCAATGTACTCTTCAGGATAAGGGGGGTCAGGGAGCTAAGGAGCTACAGGCTATTCACTCAGATCGTATGAAGGTAGTCCAGCTAGATGTTTGCAGTGAGGAATTGGTGAACCAAGCAGTGGACTATGTCAAGGCAAACCTGGAAGACTCGGAAAGAGGTAAAATAAATGTCCCCCATTTTGTTGTATTTGATGTTGTGTAGTATTCGACAACTGAAGAATCCTGAAGAACTGAAGAGTCCTAGATCTTGTATAAGTTCATTGATGTATTGTTACAGGAAGTGCACAGGTTCTACATATACCTATTAATTTACAGTATTACACCTTGTGCATCAATGACCAAATATTCCTGTTGACATTCAAATGAGAATTGGTACTGATCTGAATAATGGTGGATTGAAGACTGTTCTCTAACAAGTGTTAAAATTCCCTATTATGTTTGTAAATAGGTTTATGGGCAGTGGTGAATAACGCAGGTGTGTCGACCTTTGGAGAAGTGGAGTTCACCACCATGGATACCTACAAGCAGGTTTCCGAGGTTAACCTGTGGGGCACCATTAGAGTCACAAAGGCCCTTTTACCTCTTATCCGCAGGGCCAAGGGTGAGACTTAATGTTTTTCACTTTCTGTATGCAGTCCTACTATACATTAAGAAGGAGGTGTAAGATGCATCAAATTTTGTTTTCGGAGCCAGAGAGCTGTTTATTTAGTAGGGCATTAGTTCCTGATTGTTCCCTGCTGAAGTTGTCACAGATCAAATATTTGCTGGAGATGTCCTTGGTACTTCCCTTTTTTATGCATGGCTTATTATTTCAAGGACAGTTGTGATATGCATGGCTGTAGTATTGTGCAAAAAGAAAGACAAGGAATTAAATATTTTAGTCAACCATTTTTTGAAACAAGTTATGTTTTCACCTGATTAGTACAGAAATGTTTGACAGGGTTTCTTATGCATGTAAATTCAAACTTCTATTATGTTTCTCTATTTCCACTGCTGGCTGCAACAAGTTTTTAAACCAGCCCTATTTTTTCAATATAGGCCTGAGCCCAACTCTGTAATTGCAGTAAGAAACTCAAGGACAATATGTATTATTTTCTTCCAGGTCGTGTAGTAAACCTAGCTAGTATGTATGGGAGGATGGGCAATGCTTTGCGCTCCCCCTACTGCGTGTCCAAGTATGGAGTAGAGGCCTTCTCTGACTGCCTACGGTACGAAATGAAGTCCTGGGGAGTTAAAGTCTCCATCATTGAACCTGGCAACTTCATTGTGGCCACTGGAATCCTTACCCGTGATATTGTGGCATCCACAGCAGACAAGCTATGGAAGGAGGCCTCTCCTGTCATCCAGGAGGACTATGGAAAGCACCACTTTGAGCAGCATATGGCTCTAATGCGTTCTTACTGCAACAGTGGACAGAAAGACATTGCACCAGTTTTGGATGACATCACAGATGCCATTACATCAAAACGCCCATACACACGCTACAATCCAATGGAGCCCCATTGGTGGATCAGGATGCAAGTTATGACACACCTGCCTGCAGCATTATCTGACCGTCTCTACTTCTGAAGGAGAACCCTTTAATGACCTAAATTAAATCCCAAAATTCCGATTAAATAGGATGTTAAAAACTGATCAATATTCATGTATCAGCTAAATAAGTGTTCTTCTCACAATCCCATCATTATCCAAATACTTGTACGCTGATATTATACTGACAACTAGGTAATCCTTACAATCACTTAAACTGTGGCCTTTGTACAATATCCTATAGCATATGAGTAGCTGAACTGCGATACATGGAATGTGTAGAGAAGCAAGAAACGTGTTAACCATTAGAAATTCAACTGTTAAATGAAATGAATCCTAAAATTCCCCAATCGATTCATCCAAATTTAGTTTGTGTATAAACATTTTCAGGCAAGTCAGAATTGTTAGCAGTGAACATGTGGCAATATTATTTAGTGTAACTATCCCTTTATCGTGCCTCATGTGACATTGAGGCCCGAGTGGGACCGTTGGACCAGAGCTAAAGATGGCGACCCTGCTGTGGTGTTTTCAATAATGTTGGAACCAGCTAAATTCAACTACAGTAAAATCATAGACTTGGCTAGCTTTTCTCTGGCTTACCTAATGAAAACACAGACTGGCTTTGTACTCGCTGCTTTATGAGATTCTGGCCACTGCTGTTACTGCAAAATTCATGCAAGGAATCAAATGACTAAGCAAATTCAAAAGTTTGTTGTGCTGTACCATGGATAGAGCCTGTTAAAAGTATGGTGGAAAATGTAAGTGGTCAGTTTCAACACAATGCCACGCAGTATGCTGTACTGAATGTTTGATTTAAATAAATGTGCGAAACGTCATTCCACTGATTTGTGGCTTGTGTTGAGGTTTGTGCAATGTTGTTCTGTACTAAGGACGAATAAAGCAATACAGGCTAGGGACAGTAGCTTCCATTTGCTACGACCTCAAGCTCTGGAGTGAGGGTGTAGTAGTGTTGTTAGCCACAGGGTGGAAGGCATGTGTAAAATATTTCAAAATGAATATAAATAAAAATGATAATTTTAAGTGATTTATTACTTCCTTTGAACAGCCTAATAAACTTCTAAAATATTACATGTGAGGAAAATGTTTGTTCCATACAACACTATTACGAGTATGAACACAATTTTCACAGCTCAGCCTTTACCATCCCACTGCCTGCATCATCTCTCCATCTCCCAAACATGTCCATACACACATACACATTCTCCCACACATAGAATGTTTTGTCATACAGAAAGAACGAACAAGAGAAGACAAACACTGCAGCAGCACATAAGCACCAAGTTCTCAAGGATCGATTTGCTGTGAATATCACAAGGGAATCATTTTAAGTCAGGTTTCAGCGTAAGCATACATTGAATGAACCAAAATAAGAGATTCACTGTAGGTTCCTATGATCATGTCAAACCCATACACCCAAGAGGGGTTATCCCCTAATGATATTTGTTAGCAACTGACACCATGAAGTAGTTTTGTAAGCATTTTTTTAAATGTGTCTTTACAGCAGTGTGGCTCTGCCTATGCAGCCCTCAGAGGTGGAAGGAAATGTCTTGTTTCAGACAGTACACAAACAAATTAGGGAGAGTTGTTTTGTGACCATTTGTAACATTTGTGTGGTTGAATATATTTCACAAAAGTGGGCATTAATTGAAAGTGAATCAGTTTCAAACTGGTACTGAAATACCTAATGCAGTTCTACAAATGACAGGAGGAGGGTCTAGACATTACAGTTCAAACATTTTCTGTCAAAGAATTGCCTAAGCATGTTATCACAGCCAGATGTTCCACACATCAATAAATGTTCACAACCCAGGTGCTCAAAAAATAATAGTTGGAAAAATCTGTACTGTGCACCAAAGCATATCTTATACACATACACATTTAGACATTCCATTGTTAATCACTTATTTTAAGTTATTAAATGGAACCATCATAGTAAGGTCACTTGATACTACACACATTAGCATCTATTATTTTTCCAAGATACAAATCAAAAACACACTCACATTTTGAAAGCATACTGACTTGGTCACCAACATCAACATTGTCAAAATAAAAACCCAAATTTAAATAAGGAAGCTTAGGGGAGCCAGGGATTTGAGGCCATTGCCCCGGACACATAGCTCAACATGAGTGTTGACGTACATGCAAAGCTAAATTCAAATAACAAAGCGGTACAACAAGCTATAGGCAAAGAACTACCATTGGGGATGGCACTAAGGACACAATGACCTTTGGTATTGACAGTAAGCGTTAAAGGCACATGTTACAATATTTAAAATACAGAATATAATTCTGTTAAGTATAATTAAGGAATCTTGACTATACAAAGTTGGCTGTATAAGGGTAGTGATGGATAGAGTTGGCTAAACCAACTTTGTGTGAAATAGAGCCATGCTGAACATTGATCTTCAACCTGAGTTGTGAGTACATTAATCTTCCATTACTCCACACTGTAGAATATTCTATGGTCTGAAAAAAAAAAAAACTTAAGGTAAAAAATGTGTTCCCCTCTGATACAATGCTTGATCATTGTTATGAACGTCTTCCTTGCTAGTCATAAAAAATTATATTTGAGATAATTGAAGCCCATACCATCAGTTATCCTCCCTCCATCCTCCCTCCCTCAATTTTCTGAGGGAGAACCAGAAATAGGAAATCCCCATTCCTGGTTTCAACCTCCTGTCCAACTCACCAAAGCTGGGAAAGTCATCACTCCAGCGCAGTCAGCCCTTGGTACTGAACAGAGCGTCTGGCTGCTGGTCATAACATGTCATACTAACTCTGGTCTACTACTTCTTGGTCTGCTTTTCCGCAGATTGTGGAAGATTTGACTGCAGATTTGAGAGTTTTTAACTTCAACTTGATAGTGATAGTGATAGTCATAAAAGCATTGTTCCTATCTTATCCATCTCATAGAAGACACATTTTTCCAATCCCAGGTCCAAGTTATATTTAAATTAGCCAGTTGGATTACAATAAACATGAGGGAATTGTGTTGCTATTATGGTTCCTATTAGCATACAATCAATACGTGAAGTGAAGTGAAGTGACGTATTGTCAAGTATGGTTACCCATACTGGAAATTTACCTCTGCATTTAACCCATCCAAGTGCGCACACAGCAGTGAGTAGTGGGCAACCGCACGCACACACACACAGTGAACATACACCCGAAGCAGTGGGCAGCTATTGCTCCAGTGCCCGGGAAGCAATTGGGGGTACCCAATTGCCAACTTACTATACCAACTTAATACTCCTTTACCTTTGACACTCTTTTGTGAAAACTGAGATTCCTATTTGTGTGGGAGAGTGAGGAGGAGAGGGTGTTTTCTTGGTTAGGGTACAAAAGACAAACGACCATATCATGACCCTCCACCCCCTTCCTCCCTCCTTCCCTCCAGTGGGTCTGACGTCAATTCTGAGCACTGCCATGGCAGGCCCTAATCTCGCTCCTCTGAGACACGGCTGTTCCAATTCTCTGTGGTATTCCTGTAAAGAAGAGACAAATATCCTCAAGAGTATTTCTCCCCCTGAAGGGGGAGACTGTCAATGTCAGTTTGATAGTATCAGGAATTCACATGACATACACAAGCACACACACACCTAAGAGACCAAAGCACCCCATTCATATAGTAGCCTACTGCCTCAACTCAGTGACATTCAAGTGGCCATCTGAGAAACTGTGGGTATAGCCATGCTTTAACTAATTTCATTCATGAAATGTACTCCAATCCCAATACAGATATCAAGTACAATTTTCTCATATCATTAAATGCTTACTATCCAGGACACACAGCTTGATAATTCTACATGACAATCTCATCATTAAAAATCATGAATGAGAAGTGAAATCCTAGCAATAAATATATTTGGTCACTTTTTATTCAGGTTGAGTAGATTCAAAAATGTCTGACCATTATTGCCCATGCAATGTAGCAGTTGTAGAAGTAAAGTTAAGACAGACAACATGGGGGGGTTGAAAAATCGTTTCAAATCTGTAATCCAGCTCTATTCTGGATTCACAATGTCCCAAGGCTAGAAGAATGATCAAACGATGTTGTCATTGGGCCAGGTTAAAAGCATTATCACATTATTAAAAGGAAGCTGATAAAATAATATACACATATTAATACAAAATAAAAAAGCAGACACTATACGTAGACGTCATGGTGGAAATACATGGCCTATTATCTAAACACAGCTGGATACTTTCGAATGCAAGACCGAGAGGCCTGTATAGTTCACACCTTGGGAAGTCATCAGTCTTTTTCTCACTCTCCATGCCATTTATCTTGGTTATCTATTAATTCTACCCTTCTCTTCTTGGAATGCTCACAATTCCCCAGCAAAGAAGTCCTGAAGGTGTGTAAAAGACTCGAGGCTTTTTGAGTTTGTACATTAGTGTGTGTGTGTGTGTGTGTGTGTGTGTGAGCGATTGTGTCTAATCTGTTGGCGTGTGTTAGATAAGAAATGTGTGTGAGACAAAGTGTGTGTGCTCAGGATGAAGCCAGGGCTTTAATCAGGTACAGTTTGTCTCCCTGCTCGCTGGTAAAGATAGGTGCCTTTTTGTAGTGTTCCACTAATTCCTCCATGGAGCTGAACTTGCGCTGTCCAATGCAATACAGGCTGTCCTTCAGCTGCACCTTGAAATGCTTGTTCTTCCCTTGTGCCTTCAGGGAGATGGAGAAGTCGTTGGGCTGCCAGGGACAAAGGAGGAGAGAGAAAATATTTAATTAAGCTTAATGAATAGCGCTTTGTAAAATGTTGAATTAAAGAGTCATTGTGTAAATAAAGGTAGAAGACAAAAATAAAAACATCTAATCAAGTTTTCCATGTGCATGCGGGGAGTGACTCACTGATGACTCGCTGTCTCGGATGAGGAAGTCCCCTTCAGCGCCTCTCTGGTTCAGTGCCACCTCTGCCTGGTGACGAGTCACTTTGCCGTAGTACCACTGCTTCCCTGCAAAGCGCCCGCTGGCTGAGGGTGAAATGTAGTCGCAGTCTGGTGTGGGGGGCCCTACGGGGCCCGGCGAGGACGGATTGTGGGCAGTGGAGTCCTGGAGCACGGTGACGTAGTTCTTGGGAACTAGGCCTAGCTGGCCGTCTGACTTGCGGCACTTCCACCACTCAGGGTCATTCTCTGGCTTCTCTACCACCTCCATTACCTCACCCTTCTCAAAATTCAGTTCCTCATCATTACCTGAACTGAAGGGGTACAGTGCTTGCACTGAGTGGAGTACACGGTTGCCGTTAGCTGCGCTGCTAACAACTGCCCCTAGCTTGTCTGTTAGTGCTCCAGTGGGGTCGCCCAGTCCACCCACACCTCCACCAGCTGTCCCATCCGCGTCCTCTGTCACGTAGTTGGAGGGGAACCAGCCCGAGCGCCCGTTGTAGCTCCCCCGCCACCAGCCGTCGCTGCACTTCTCCATCACCACCACGCGTGTGCCTTTGACCAGAGACAGCTCGTCCTCGCGTTCTGCTGTGTAGCTAAACTTGACCAGCGCTGGGAGGTTGAGGTCGTACAGGCGCTCGCCATTGTCATACATGTCTGTGTCGGCATTGGAGGCTGTGTCACGCATCCCACCTTTCCGCTTCACCTTTCCGATCCCTGAGGAGGGGACATTAGAACAGGTTTGAGTAGTTATGAGTATGTGTGACTAACTTGATGGCAACATACATGACACAATTGAGATTCAAAGAGGATTTACACACTAATACAGATTCCTTGAACTATAGATTTTGCCCAGTGTAACAGGCCATGGTATACCCCTAGTCCAGACTATATTTTGGGGTAAAAGAGGCTAGGCTAGACTATACCCTGGGTATACAATGGCCAAGGCTAATTTATACCACTCAGGCCAGATTTTATCCCTATGACATCAGTAGTGTTGAATGATGTACGCAGAAATTACTTCATTTTTCAACACTGTATCGGGTGTCCCGGTTTGTCAGGTAAATTAAGTGAGAAGGCTAACTGACTTAGATCTTTACTACTTCCTGAAACTTCAACCGCAGACTACTGGAAGACTAGCAAGTATTTGCTACAATATACATTTTTACATGTTACACACTAATAGTATTACAACATCCACAAGATTACCGTGACACTTTTCAGTAGTGTTACACATTAAAATAAAAACACATGACCATAATATAATGCAATTGTAACATATTTAAATAAAAGACATCCTGAAACTTCTACTTCTAAGACTAGCAAGTCCTAACTACAATCGACATTTTCCAAAGTTCAAAATAAAACGATTCAAAATCAAACTCAAATGAATCCAATGACAATAACAATTCACTGTGCTTATTTTCAAGATAAAGTGTATGTTCTGGTTCACCGACTTCTATGGATGACGTGTTGCAACTCAACATATTCACCGTGGCCATGGTCTCTGCATTAGCTGTCCAGGCACCATCACGAGAGACGCAAGAGGTGTTCACATACTCACAGACCTTTTGGTTCAAGTTGTCCTTTTTGTTCAAGTTTGTAAAGTCAGTGTTCATGTGGTGGACAATTTTATCTCTAAGAAGGAAGTAGTTGTCCTCTGATCCTGTCAGGATGTAGCTGATGGCCCGGAAGTAGCAGCATTTCCCATCACTTTTGGTGGTCTATGTATGCCATGGTTGTCCAAGGTTTTTGTGCATCTACACTACACAACCTTACCCAACATAAGAGTACCTAAGATACCTCCTTCCTTAACATTGTGAGTTGAAAGTCTTGGGTCTGCATGCGTTTCTGTGAGATGTAGTTGTTATCATTTTCTGGTTCTTCAAGTGGTCTGTTGAGTGTCTTTTGCTTTGGCCTGTCACTGGCAAAATTATCAGGGCAATGGGATGGTGGAAAAATCTCTCCATCCTGGTAAAACGTAAGGTTACAGGCATTTTAGGTGTTCAAGTATCTTGTCAGTTTTATGGCTAAGTTTTACTTATGCCTTGGTCAAGGATTCCACAACTAAGTAGGGTCCAGTCCAACATGTTTCCATCTTTGAACCTGTGCGATGAATACTGCGCTTATACCAATTATATATATCCCAACTAAGCTCCATACTTTTCAAGAAACTGGTATAGTGTTGAGTGGTGCAGCCTCCTTGCCGATTCAGAGATTTTGTCAAAAGATGTTTGACAAGCTCTGATATGTTGATGAACATTGTTTTTCATTCTCCTCGAGCAATAACGGTCAGAGATGTTGTCCAACGTTTTATCTCAGCCAAAATGGCCAGCATAAATTGGGTTGTCATGACAGGCCTTCAGTATATTTGGCAGTAATCTTTTAGCGTGAACCTAGGTTAAAAAAATCTAACATGGTGGCTATCTTCAACAGGCTTGTATTTACACAAAGCTGTCCTACCTGACCTTTTTGCTGGTTATGCTGATTCATGTAATTTCTATAGTTATTGGTTGTCATGTCTAGTAGGTTTCTAATGCTTAATTCAACCTCAAAGAGGTTTATCATAACGCAATAACAATCAAATGACAAAAATACTACAATCTGAATTCCGGAAAAGTTGGGACTTTTTTTATTTAATAAAATGAAAACTAAAAGGCTCTCAAATCTCATGGGCCAGTATTGTATTCACAAAAGAACATATACTAATGTGATGTGGTTTTGCATTGTCCTGCTGAAATACACAAGAACTTTCCTGAAAAAGATGTAAACTAGAGGGGAGAATATGTTGCTCTAAAACCTTAATATACCTTTTAGCATTCATAGAGGCTTCCAAAACATGTAAGTTGCCTGTGGCATATGCACTTATGCAACCCCATACCATCAGAGATACTGGCTTTTCAACTGAATGATAATAAGACAATGGAAGGTTTCCCTACTTCTTTGCCCAGAGGACACGGCTCCCATGATTTACAACAAGACTGTCAAATTTGGACTTGTCAGACCATAAAACACTGTTTTAAATATCATAATGCGCACACACACAGATATGACTACCAACTAATTAAGAAGCACACAGAAACATGCTTCACAGTAGCATGTTTCTCTGAAACAGTGATTATAGTGCATCTTTGTTGTTTCTTGTGTAATCAAGCCAGCCTACCAAAATTACACAGGGAGGAAGGGTGGAGTCACACACATGGTGTGTGAGCATTTCTGGGAATCAATTTGTTTGTGTCTGTGCACACGCTCCTGTGACAGTGTGTGTATCAGCAGTGGGAGCGTGACACAACATATCAAGTCCATTTAATCACAGATGCAATTTTGGCTAAAAGTTGTCTGCAATCTTCCACACAATCTTCCACACACGATGTAATCTTCCACACACGATGCAATCTTCCACACACGATGCTCCAGCAAGGCCAATAGTATCGTTAAGGACCCCACCCACCCCTCCCACAGCCTCTTCCAGCCACTACCATCAGGTAGACGATACCGGAGCATCAGAGCCCGCTCTGCCAGACTGATCAACAGCTTCTTCCCCCAGGCTGTGAGAGCCCTGAACTCTTCTGGGCCTCTATGACTACCCACACAATAACTAAGACTATCGGAAAACTGGCACTAGTCACTCACCCACTGCACTTTTCATACACACTGCCGTGTGTACACAAACTGCACTAAAGACTCTGTAATAATATGTAGCTATTCTTCACACATGTACAATACTCTTTGCACATGCACATCGGTAAGTATTCGTACAGTTTGTATAGTTTGTATCCTGTTTAGTTTATGTATAGGAAAAATGTTATATTTATTTTAAATTGTTTGTTTGTCTGTACTGTTGAATGTCTGTACTTATGTAGCACCGTGGCTCTGTGAGGCATGACATTTCGTTCCACTGTATGCACCCGCATGTAGCGGAATGACAATAAAGCACAACTTGAACTTGAACTTGCAACTGCAGCATTGAGCCTCCGTGTTACTTGCATTGAGTCAAAGTTGCAGGCTGAAGGTAACAGGCTACACAAAACCAAAGGAACAGCCTCCTTCCTCTGACAACTGAATATCACCTGGAAACATAAAACATGGATTTCCATACCTCTTGGCTGTAGGGGAATGTTTCCCAGTCTGAGTCTAGCTCCCACTTCAGGGGATGGTCAGTACAAGCAAATATGGCCGGGTCTTCCTAACAACTCACTTAACATAAAGCTCAGAGCTGAAATTGGTTTACCCAATGACTTTACAGGCCACTCTGACAAAGCGATAAAACCTGTTCTTTTTAGCCAGATTCAGATTCCCACACCACAGCACAAAATAATTCAATAAAAGTTCTATAAAACAGAATCATCATTTTGGTGCACACATTAAGAGTTCACTTTTCACAGGAAATATAAATGTTGCCGCACCTTCTTAGAAATGGTATATGTGTTGGTCTGAAAGTACAGCCGGTTATAAAAAAACTGCTTTTATTCTCGTATGTGCATCCTATCATGGAGCATCGCATCTGGTGTCAATATTCCAACTGACAATTTGTCTATAAAGTAATTCAGCACTTGACATTTCCATTTGCGCCCCAAGATAAAGTCCCGGGACAACTGAATTTTGATTGTTTGAGAATGGTGAGAATGGTGAAGGCCCAAAGCAAAATTTAGAGCAAGGACGATTGCCAACAAAAGGATTTCTTTTATCATCGACTCTGCACAACAATAGTCCATATCAGCTAAAATGGTTGAAACAGTTAACATTTAGGAGTTTCTAAACCCAAATTCCAAATTAAATACAATAAAGCACAAGTAAGGGCAGACACTGAAAAAAACACAACACCTGCTAATGGTTGCCGAGCGAGCAGCAATGCCACCTATCTGACCCCTATCTAGTAATCCTAAATGGTTCATTTGTGTCTCAGTTGTCCACTTCCGACTTAGGCCTGTCTGATCATCTTGCTGTCTATTTTAATATGGAGGTGCTTGACATGAACACTACCTCTTCTCGCATTATAAACTATTGCAAATGCAGATCTATTGACCCTTCTGATTTAACTGAATTTATTTATTCTTCTTTAAGTTGTTTTTCTCCATCTGATGCATTGGAAGACAAAGTCTTCATGATTAACTCTGTTCTCTCATCCAGCCTGGATTTATTTTCCCCTTTGAAATCTGTTTCCTTTGGACGTTCCTCTCCCTAGTATAATGTAAATCTGCGTGCAGTGAAGACATCATGTCGTACAATGGAGCATAGGTGGCGTACGCCTGGCTTGACTGTCCATCAACAGGCCTGGAAAGACCACTTACTTGAATATAAGACTAAAATTGCAGCAGCAAGATCTGCTTATTTTGCACAGATTGTTGATAACAATCAGATTAACCTGAGACAATTGTTTCATTCAATCAACAAACTACTTAAATGTACAATTCTTTGACTGGCTGACTACCAAAAAAAACCCATCAATTTTGATCATCTCAATTTCCGTCCCATATACAATCTTCCATTTCTTGCCAAAATTTTAGAGCGAATTGTTGCTTATCAATTGAATTCTCATCTTACTGCAAACAATCTTTTTGAGCCACTTCAATCGGGATTCCGTGCTCCACAGCACTGAAACAGCTTTAGTTAATGTCAATAATGATTTGTTAATAGCTTCTGATTCTGGCTGTCTTTCTACCTTGATTCTTCTTGATCTCAGTGCCGCATTTGACACAGTTGATCATTCAATTTTACTTACTCGGTTAGAGTCTGTCTTTGGTGTTTCTGGAACTGCACTACACTGGTTTGAGTCTTATCTCTCAGATGGAAAGCAGTTTGTTGCTATGGGCGGTTGCAGGTCTGATATTGGTGTTGTGAAATGTGGTGTTCCTCAAGGATCAATTTTGGGCCCTTTACTTTTTAGCATTTACATTTATCCAGTTGGTCATCTCTTAGGATCGTTTGGTCTCAACTTTCTCTCTTATGCAGATGATACTCAGATTTATGTAGATTCAAAACCTGATGTTAATGTGGCTGTGTCTTTTCTTTCTCAATGTATTTCTGAGATACAACAATGGATGTCTGGAAATTTATTGTGTCTGAACAGTGGCAAGATGGAGGTAATGCTCATTGGTTCACCCCACCAGATACGTAAGGCTGGGTCTTCAACTTTAAATGTGGATGGCTCTACACTGGAATTTCAAACAAAATTAAGAAATTTAGGGGTGATTTTTGATGCACATTTAACATTTGCTCCCCATGTTCAAAATACTGTAAAGACATAATTCTTCCATCTAAAAAACATTGCCAAATTGCATCCTATGCTGTCACTCCCAGTGGCTTGAGTTGATCAATATCTTTGTGTTTTCTCGCATTGATTATTGTAATGCTTTGCTGGTTGGGGCTTCAAATGCTACCCTAAATAAATTACAGCTGGTTCAAAATTCTGCCACCCGAATCCTGTCTGAAACCAGGACAAGAGATCACATCACTCCAGTCTTGGAGTCTTTAAATCGGCTCCCTGTCAGATTTCGGGTGGATTTTAAAGTTCTCATGCTTACTTACATAGCTGTGAATGGTTTGGCTCCTCACTATCTCTGAGCTGTTAGCCCCCAACACACCTGTGTGTGCCCTCAGTTCTTCAGAAACTGGCCTTTTAATCATACCACATACCCGTTTAAAATCTATGGGTGACAGGGCATTTTCTTCAGTTTCTCCAAGACTTTGGAATTCCTTGTCTGCTTGGATTAGGCAAGCAGAATCCCTTAGTGTTTTTAAATCCTCCCTTAAAGATCATTTCTTTAGGGTAGCTTTTACCTGATTATACTGATATTTAATTGTTTTATTTAATTGTTTTGATAATATGTTTTTATTAGGTGTGTGTTTTTACACTTACTATCTCATTTATTATTATTATGTATTATTATGTATTATTTGTATAATTGCATGCTTTTTCCCTTCTGAGAAGCGATTTGAGATGCCACTTTTAAAAGGCGCTATAGAAAATAACCTTATTATTACTACTATCACTCCGTACTTCTATGTGTAATCAAGCTAATAATTCATTAACTCAACCACTCGTTCTAGAGCAGCCTCCTGAGCTGCATCAAAAACGTTCATTGGCCAAGCAAAATGGTAGCTGAGACTGCCTTGGATGATCTTCAAAAACACTTGTATAGCAAGCCACAAGACTATGCATTGATTCTGTTTAGGAGGCAAATAACCAAGTAAAGTAAAGGTAGCAATGGGTGAACCATCATAATGTGACTAAAAAGACCAGGGAGCAGTCACAGGCCTAGAATACTGACTCGCCTTCTTTTGCAAATAAGTCAGTCCTCCAGGCTCTTGCTCCCACAACCACACCCACCTGGCTGCGGCAGGAAGGACAATCGCCACTCATTCTTTAGAACTTCAACAGCCTTAGTTACCAAGTGAATGATGCCTGCTTTATGTCCAGAGTTGCTAACTAACTCACACATGTTTTGTTCAATTCTGTAATGAACTAATATTGACTTGTGACAAGATCACTTCAGGATGAAACCATTGATGTTCTGGATGTCATTGTATCATCTAGTTGTCTTAGCTCTATCTAGACATGGAGGTTTTGCATCCATACACTCCTCTGTAGTCGGAATCTTGAATTCTACCTCAGTACCAAGTATAAGCAAAAACTATTCCTCGATGAATTTGAACCAATTTCCTTTTCTAATCTTTTGAATCGGTTTCAGGATTCAATGCAGATGAAAAACTGTCACTTTAGTTCCATATATCAGAGTCACAAATTACATAATCAGTTCAACCCTCATTCTCTCTGCGTATTCTGCAACTCACCCTGTCCTAAGGGTTAATGACATTTTTACTCTGTACCCTTTGGGGCACTGAAATGTGCAGCCATGCTGCACATAAATCAGAAAGATTTAGTTTAATCTGAGGTTAGTTAGGCACATACAAACTAAATATCTTATTGTGGGAGTGTGTGTATTTGCATTTAACATTATTTTGAGTCATTCTGACACCCGAGGGTTAAACATTCAGAGTTGTAATAATCCTATGACATACTTTATAAATAAATAATTATAAGTATACTAACTCATATTAGTTAATTTAGCCACAGTCTACTATTAAAAACCACAATAAAACTAATCCTGGACATTGCTACTATTAACCTACCTAGAAAAGGCCTTCAACATGGGTTTAGAAAAATACTTGATTGACTTGAGTAACATCCCTCAGCCTTGCTAGATTTTAAAATATATTTTCCTTTACATGTCATGTGCTGAGGATGCTATGAGGAAGGAAGCTGTATGGCATTAGATGGCAGTTAAGCAGAGGAATAAGAATAGCCATTTGTTCGGCCTGCCGTCTAACTACACTCCCCCAACATTTGACTTTTTTGCTTATTTCAGGAAGGCAGCATGATCAAAAATGTGCTTGAGAGACAAAGAGAAAAGACAGAGCACTAAAAGAGAATTGAATAATTTCCCCCCTCCCTTCCCACCCCTTCTCCCTTACTGACTGTGCTGGCTGCCTTTCCATTGTCTTTCCAGGGCCCTCCTGACCCCTCTGCTTCCCTCCATTCCAAGGCTCTTCCTCTGTACAACAACAACCCACGTCAGCCAGTCCGACATACTCTACAAGAGAAATTCTGATAGTTGGTTGACCCACACATTTTGAAGCAAGAGACCAGAATTCATAAATAGTACCTGTACATTCATAGTCTGTTGCTCTCCTTTTCAAAATGCTTTAGAATAGTCACTGCCACAATGGCAACTACACTGTAAACCCCAACTTTGTTTTCAGTTGAATTTATAAGTGATATTAACTTAATTCTAAGTTATTTCCTTCCCCATGCCTATACGAGGAATGCTTGTGTACATTAACTCAGTTAATGCAAAATATTCATTTATCCCAAATTTATTCAAAATCTTTGGCAAACCTACACAACTGATAGGGTAAAACAGAGCATTTCACACTCAAATGTTACTTTTATGTGAATATTGTGAGCTCTGCACCAAGGTTGATTTTCTTCACCTATTTATGCAGCAGACACTTGAGGATTTTGCTCACAAAAGGTACAGCTAAAAACAAAGCAGCAGTCAATTCTAGTTTCATCGTTGTTGAAGAAAATGCATGCGCTTCAAAGTCACTTTCAGACAGTGAATTTTTGAAGCAGTGCATGCTGAAGGTATGTGAGCGAGTGTACCCTGACCAGAGAAACGTATTAAAATGTCAGTTTGTTAAGAAACACCATCACAAAGTTAAGGAACTAGTGGGAAATACGGAATTATAGTCCTCTTAACGGTTAATGTTATGGTAATTACTTGATTTATTATAATTTTCTTTATTTACTTAAATAGTTTGATAATTAATTGATGGAGTAATGTTGGTTTTTTTAATTTCATGTCATAACAACAGGAGTATTAAGCTAACATGCTTACATCTATGGAAATTTTATTTGTAACTTGAATAAGTAATAAACAGGTATTTTGCTATATTCAAACCAGTAGTTACATTCATTTTACATTACTGGTACATTTAGTCATTTATACTGTCTTAACAGTTACAACTGGCCCTTTGAGGGCAACTATAATGTTGATTTGGCCCTCTGTGAAAATGAATTTGACATCCCTGCTTTACACTTACTAAGTCAATCTATCATAGGTTTGACAGAGTTTTCAATGACAGAATTGACAAACCTCAGCCCATTGCAAAGGCCTTCTCTAACAAAGGAAGCATTGGTGGAAATGGGCATAAAAATGGATCCTTGTTCCATTTGTCAAACGGCATTGATGGAGGAGACGACACATGGGATATCCTGATGCTTCACAAAGACATAGTTGAAATGGCAGTAGCCTCGAGGTATACTGAGAAGTCGATTTCTTTCAGAGTAAAGTGTCAGATAACAGAACTCTTGCAGGTTACATTCCTTGCTTTTAAATGTGACCAAAGCACCATTACATTGAGCATTATCCTCAACTTAATTCAGGTATTCGATCCTCTCTCAGATGAACAATGCGCTTCAAAGGGAAACACAAGATGTTCAAGAGAGTAATTATGCAACACTCAGAACTTCAAAAATGAGCCAAACACAAGAAAATGATAGGGTACCACTTGGAACTTCAATGGAAATGACAAGTCTTTCCAAATCAACATAAAGCAAGTGTTTTGTAAGATGGTTCCACAACTGACAACAGTTCTTGTTGCACCATCCGTATGTTAAGATGGGATCAAGTACAGTGCGAATATGATTCTGTCTGCTGGTTCAGGAGACTCAAATGACATCAAATAGGGTCACTTCAAGACAGAAAAACTGACTTACATTTGCTTTGGGATGAAAAGACGTGGCAAGTTAGACCCTGCCATAACTCTGATGATTAAACATTGGCCAGCCAAAATTAGGTACTTCGATTTAGTGACTATAAAATGTGTGACCTCCATTGCATTCATTTGGTATGCCTTAGTAATGACAATTATGCATATATGTTTATAAATTCATGCGTATTCATGTTTGGAAATGGCCACTGTTTGTTTTAAAAGGTCTAGACAAAGTTCAATAGGATTACTGGCAAAAACCTGAAACAGCAGTCATATAAAGGTCTAGATCAACACAGTCCTTGTATCATTGAGATGGTCATAGAAGAACTGCAGGACAGTTGCTGTCCAATCTCTTGGAAGAAGCAAAGGTTTGTGTAGATAATATTCACTGGCTGTACCAGTTTTAGAGGGCCATGAATACAACCGGTCTCATACTTTAGTGGGACATCTTTTTTATTAATACAAAAATCCTTAGGATTCTCTGGAAGGCTTGTGCTGCTTTTTATAGCTCAAACTCCACTATGAGGTGTTGTAGTAATAACCTATATAACACACATAGTGTTGTCACAATACCAAAAGTTTGACCTCTAAACTTATACCAAGTGTAGTATCATCATACTTGATACTGAAACAATACATATGATTAGACTGAAATGGAGAAATTTGACAATGGTTCAGTCTTTTATTAGGGTGTGCTTACCTTCAGCAAGCAGAAACCTATGTTCTCTCTCATATACATTTATGTATTTTTTATTATAAACTATTTTAATATTTTCACATAACTAAGGGTCCCTCAACATTTGGACTAGATAGACAACACCGGTGTCAAAACGTTTGTCTTGGTCTCGATTGGGTTGCTTGTATTGGGATTTGTTTTGTTGCGCGGTTTAGGACTCAATACAATTTCTCTGCCAAAAAGTCTGCAAAGTTTGCGTAATTTGGGAACTCACTGCTAGCGTAACAGCACAACATCAGCACAACTTAACAACAACGCATATGGGAGTATACTATAGTTATATTAACCCCATCTGTACAGTTGGTGTTCCCTTTTTATCTTATTTGTATTTTATTATAGATTTTTATTACATTTTCACCTACCTGCATTATGTTTCAAATATGTTCTACGTTTGCAATTCCCTGCCCCCGTAAATTCTGTGCTTGTATATCTTGCATGGCGAATAAAACTGATTCTGAGGTTCTTGTAGGCCAAACAACAATGTCAGCGAGCCTTAAGCATTACTACCTTAGCTAAAAGCCTACTTTTCGCTACGTACCTACAAATCTAGGCTGTTTTTGGCTAGGTGTAACGAACACGTCTTAATCTGCTCCACAAAAGGGTTCTCCTTTCTTTTGGTGAGCAGTGTCATCTGAGTCTACTTACTTGGCGTCATGTAACCAAGAAGCTAAGTAGTTATTTAGCACTAGCATTGTTTACTAGCTCAACTAGTTAACTAGAGCTAGCTCCTAGTGCCATTTAATGGGGTCAACTTCTTCGTGCAGGGATCTAAACTGAAACAAAATGAATGACTGCTACCAGTGAACAGTTTTGGGAATGAGCAAGCGTATTTACGTTCTGGGGGACATTTTTCCAATTATCAGATGGTACTGTACTGTTTGAATTGTGATTCCATGAGAGATATTGCCGGTGGTTGTTACAATAGGGTTCAATAGGGGGCTCTCTCTTGATGAACGAATGCAATATGAAAAGGCTAAATGTCTAAAAATATCACTAGAGGTGAAAAACCTAAGGCACATTTAAGTCATAGTGGTGACTCATCTTTTCCACTATTAGGCTGCTTTAGCCGATCATCATTACCTCTTGAAGGGGAAATGATAAGAAAACTTTAACTCCTTTCCCTTTGTATTTTCCGTAGTACATGAGCAGCAACAAATGCATGCTTTTAAATCGATGTAATTTTTTTAATAAGACATGCATTTTGTATAAAATATACAGAAAGATAAGTTCTACAATTAAATTGCGTTCAGAAATATGCAATTTGCACACAAAAATAGTTTTGCTTAAGGTCTGGGCATAGCTAGATGTTGCCATACCTTGAACCCGGGGCAACTTACTTTGTACACTGATCCATGTATAATTCCTATTTTGCACCTAACGCACAGCGGACCTTTCCACCCACAGGTGCACGTCAGTAAATTAGGCAATGAACTTGCAATCCAGGTGGCGGTTCAGCAAGAAAAGGAGGCGAGTTTCGGCGCAAACGTTGCCTGGTGCTATTTTGCAGTTTCAGAAAACAAATCCGTCGCTGACCTGGAAAAGGGTGATTAAACCTCAGTGGCGTGTTGTTCAAATGGTATATCAAAGGAGCAGGCTCGGCCATAACGTAGCTTGTGCACAACATGCATGCACTTTGCTTTTCTTGTCTACAGACACAGCAGTTCCACTTAAAAAATATTACCAACGAGGGAAATTATTGTGATGTGAAAAAAGGCTAGCATAAATCTAGCGAACATATTTAACCAACTTACAGTTTTTGCCTATTGCCTACACACCTTTTGCAGAATTTGGCTCATTATATCATAACTACACACAAGCCAATCAGACACAGCACTCTTTTCTAGAAATGAAATCCCTGCCACAAATCCACACAGACAAGTACTTTTTGAATTACAGAAATAAAGAAAAATACAACCACAAATCATCCAACTACGAACGTAATTTGAAAAAAAAAAACATCACCATACAATGTAACTTCTCTGTCTTTCACTACGCTGACAAGAACGTCGGCCTCCGACTGTGAACTGCTACTGGTGTGCGTGCGCCTGACAAATCTGCCGTTATAATGGCAATCCGCCATGGAATAACTGCTCCTGCTTTTAAAGAATCAGAATCAGTTTTATTCTCCATGCAAGATATACAAGTACAGAATTTACTGTGGCAGGGACGTGCAAACATAGAACATATATGAAACGGGAAAGGGAATATGAGATGATGCGCTGATTGGTTCATTACACGAGACGCCCAAACCACACCTATGAGAAATGAAGTTGCATCGGACCAAACTTTTTTCAATTTGCGCCAGGCGCAAGTGTGATTTTTCCTGCTGGTTTAACAGCAACAGCGCCCAAGTACCACCCTCAAAGTTGCTTGCGCTTTGCGCTTGCCACTTTCATTTCAGATCGTATAAATAGGGCCCGTGATGTGCATGTCTGATGTAACAAATGTATAGCTTTGACTGTTTATCATGGCTTTAAAATTATTGTTCTTCTTGAACCTTCTTGCCCCTCTTACCTACAACAGACCAGTCTGTGAATTGCCCCCTTTATCCGTGCACACTGAATCAATGCAAGGGACAAACAGCTTTTTTCAAATAATTGGCAGGAGAATCAATCTGGAGTTTACAGTTAGTATCATAATTCTCTGCACAGCTGTGTCCAAAACAGACACATTAAAGTTAAATGTTACACTCAGTGTTGTCAATTTGGCAAATGTAACAATGAGACCAAAGCAACATTTGTATTACATTAAGCGCCAACAACTATTTTACGCTTACATTAATATAAAAATAATTATCGCCAACAGGAACTCACATTATTTGTTACCTGCTGACTTCACTCCTGCCTACCACCACAAATATAATCACAGTCTGAGGGAAATGCTGAATAATATATACACTTCATTTATTTGGTATTTTCTGTACATACATCTCTATCTTGTTCGACAATGGCATCCTTCACTTTGATGGCTAGAACTTGCTAGTCAGTTAATTGTTGGCCTGGTATTTAGCATCAAAAGAAAACTTGACTGCTAGCTAGTCTAACTGTTTCTTGACAATAAAGTTGTTTCTTGACCCTCATCTAACAAGACTAGCATGACGTTCTAGTCTAACCGTACACTGTCCCAACACAAAAAATAAGTGCCTTCACTTGACACTCGCTCACAGGCATGGCGAAGGGAGATACTCATTCACAAGAAATTACGCCTTTTCCTTTCACTGGCGAACAAAGGGTCCAAGGGATATTTCCACTGTCCTAATGCCTTAATCTGGCTATGTCTTCAACAATGACTGCCAGGGTCCTTACTTCCTCTTGTGCAAGGCCTGTTTTGAAAGCAGCCCCTCCCCATCCCCAGTCCAAGATTCTTAACTGCTAACACAGAAAAAGGGGAGTGAATAAAAAAATAAAAACAAGTGTATCTACGTGTGTGTGTATTTTTTTGCCTACATTTTGTGCACATAAGTGTGAAGGGATGGCCGGACAGAACGTCTGACAATGAGGAAGAAAGACGAAATAGCTGATGCAATTATTCAACTTTAATCCACCTCCCTTACCTTCCTCTGTTGCTCAGCCAGCAAGATAAAAGCAATGTGTCTTAAATTAGGAGCTTCCACTCACTAGGGAGGCCCAACCACAGGAAAAGAGAATGAGGAAGGGAGACTGAGATACCCAACTTCTGTGTTTACAGCTTACAGTTTTGTTAGCTTGCCTCTAAGAATATGAAGAGCTCCTTCTTGTCCTGTAACTGTCTCTCACTTACAGTATAAACTACAACTACAATATAACAACTGAAGACACACAAAGACAAGCACAAAAATAATTCCCCCTGCAACACACACATTAGGCTGTGGATTGTTTTGTGCTGTGTGGCCATGGAACATACACCAACACCAGTAGTTGCGAGAAACAGTCGCCAGTCAATACCCCAACAGTTAATGTGATTACAACAACCCATTAGTCTTGGGAAAAGAGAGTAGATGAGGTGGTATGTGCAAGTGTTTTGGTACATGATCTCCTCACACTGAAACAATTGGTAGTAATGACATTCTTCTGATATCAAGTGAGGTGGGGCAGGCTGAGATCTGAGATCAATCAATCAGCAGGGACGACCCTGTGACACAATGCAAGCAGTGTTCTACACCCCCACCTTGTCTGACCTGACTACTGTAACTCATTACAGACCAGGGACCCTCTCAAAACTAGGGTAAACTAAGATAAGACTTCCCCATCTAATGAATGCAGTGTTGCCACTAAATCATCATGCAAGTTCTCATAATCCGTAACTGTTCCCCAACTGTGTGAGGAAGTTTTTATCCTCCATTTTTAACATGGGAATATAGTCTAATCCAGACCAATCCGAGGTGTACAAAGGGGGTTTAAATGGAGCAAGATTACTCATTATGTAGACGGTCTCCGGGATTTGAGTGTGTGTGTGCGCGCGAAGTGCTGGTGCAATTATAGGCTTCAGAAGTAGACTTTCAAACCCGTAACCGCCCAGTTCTTCTGGAACAGCTAAAACAGACATGGACCCAAAAGATGTTGAGAGATTCCCACACACAGAGCTACATCCGTTTTTCACAAAGAAATACACACACAACGTGACACATTTCTTAGAAAAAGAAAAAATCTCAATCGCATCAAGACAGAGATTAAATTGACAACCCTTTCTTAAAGAAGAGAGAAGTGTCTATATCTCCAACAACAGCAATTTAGAAGTAAATTCCAATAAAATTGCTTTCCCCCCTATTTCTAGTTCAGATTCCAGAATAGCAGAGGAGATTTAAGAAAAGTATTAACTCACGAAAGAAATGCTTGAAAAGGTTAGCCATGTCCATTTTGGGTGCTGTTTCTCTCCCTCTCCACTCTTCCTCTGTGACAGTGAAGTTATTCCATGCAAACACTCAGTGCTAGCTGGGGCGGCTAGCAGAGCAGAGCACTCCACTCCCTTTATCATGTGACTGGCCTTGGCCAATCACCAAGGGAGGGAGAGAGGCACAGAGACCGAGAGAGAGAGCAAGAGAAAGAGTTCTCTTATGGCTGGGCAGAGGAAGTCCACTGAACTCAGAGAAAGAGTGGGGGGGCTCACAAACAGAGGAACTGGCTAAGCTTCGCCTGCGGGGAAGTGAAGGAGAGAGCGGTAGAGAGAAACAGGGAAGGAATGATTGACTATTTCAACGCAACTCAGGGCCAAAAACAAGACGCAAAGGGAAAAAAAGTGTAATTTTGAGTTACAGGGTAACATGTTCAAGTGCGTTTGCCAATCACAGGATCACAGTTGCCAGCAGAGATGTGATCAAAACATCTAGAAAATAGGATTCCTGATCCTACATAAAATATATTAAAAAAGCATCCATTTGTAAGACGGCTCAGCCCCATGACACACACTCTGTACCAATGACACATTCTCCTACGCATCTACAAGACAGGCCAGCTGCTGGTGCTTTCAGAATGCAGGTCCCAGCATGCAATGTTTGGTTATCATTTCCCCCTCTCTGTCACTGTTATCCCACACACTGAAAAACAAACTAAAATAAAATGGTAGTGGGAAATGCCTTAAAAAGTGAATTTCCTTCCAGGCCATTAAATTGAGCTATTACAGTAAAACAGAATGTTGTCTCAGTCTCAGCAAGTGTAAATTGTTCCTAGTCCTTGATCAACATTGTACAACTACGTAAACGATATGGCTTTGAACAAGTGTGAGGTAGAGAGGGTAGCATGTTTTGGTGTGGGTGTCATCACACATCACAGAAATAATCTCACTGGGGCAATTGAGTACAATGGTCTTGGCAAGGAAAGAAATGGGTTAAGCCTAGTCTGTGTTTTAGCATGTGAATATGCATGTGAGTCTGTGGAAACAGCAGAGCAGTGTCCAGAGCAGCTATTCTCTCTCGCAGTCCCCCACAGCTGCCTTCAACACCCTTACAGCTGCTCACCTGGACTGCTCATGTAATTTTAGACAGCAGCAACAGGTGAGGGGTAAGTCAATCTCAGCTGTAGCACCCCCACACCACTGAGGTTTCTCTCATCTCTCTCTCAGAACGTGAAGATTAAGTCCAATTTATTAGGGATGTTGGATAGAACGGTTGACTCTTTACTATATCAGTTCACAGCAAGCACCTACTGTGTAGCAGGCTATCCCGCACCATAACAATTATTTGCATTTGCACGAATACTCTCAAATATATTTTCAGGTCACATAAACAATTTGAGGTGCATATGGGAAAAAAATTTATTCAAAACCTTTGTCAATACTTGGCCTTACATTAGTGGTCACACCTGCAAGCACCCCCACACATACAATACACATGCAGACTATCAAATATGCTTTTCAACAGGAACATTTTGAACGTTATTATGAATTTTAAATCGCACAGAAATCAGGAAAATCCTTTAATAGCAAAAGGTGTTATAAGTGAATCCACTGAAAAATCTACAGTAAATTCATCTGGAGCAAAATGTCTTCTGTACTGCCAGTCCAGATTGCAAGCCTTTGCCCGGTGAAGGATTGCTGGTTCGGATAGCCCATTCCCCAATTGATGCCAAGACCAACAACTAGTGCATTGCTCCACATCACATGTCTAGAGAAGAAAGATCTCCACAATCTTTGCTTCTATTCTACTCTTTTTAAACAGGTACTATCCCACCTCTCCCTTCTCTGCTCTCCAGAATGACAGTTGACTGATGAGTCTTTTAAATTGTCAAAAGGCACATAAATAAACATTAGTCATATTTGACTTTTATTGCACCATTATTGAAAAGGTGTCCTGGAGACAAATAGTATTGTTGACAGTGCCAACAGGCCTGTGCCATCCACTTTCCATAACTGACTTGCCAAGTGTCCAACAATGTCCACAGGTGCAATGGGAAATAAACGTAGGTACTTCTGACACACACATCCATCACATCACAGATTCCTATAATAAGTTATGAAGGATGGCTATTAATACAATTATGCTCTTGCACAATATTTTTTGACTGGTACTTATCTGTATGTTTAACATTATCTTGTGTGTTGAAAGTGCGTCATAGCGGTGTTGAGCTAGTTTAGTTTTGACTGGCAACATATTTATGCTTCTAATCACAAATGCCCTTATAAACTCAAAGAATCGAGTTTGCTTCTCTTGCTAAGCTATCTGTTCGTTTTGCCAGGTATCTCACTCTGACTTGCAGGGCCTGTCACGTGACTTCCATTAGAAATTCATAGGAGGCAACATTTGAGTCTCCCTCCTCTCTCAAATTAAATCTTAAGAGAAACACTGCACTTGGACATGGGCTGAAACTAATATTTTAAATGACAGTTTGCCCTTTACTAAATCTGATGGTTAACTGACACCTCTTAACAACATTAAGCTAAATATGTTTCCTTTAGGCAACTTGAAAGCTTAGAAAGAAATGTGGTGAAATCCCTTATTGTTTAAATGTTACATCTCCAAAAGATGTAGGAAATCAAAAGTACTGGCTCCTAACCAACAGTGTAACAATTCATTATCTCTTTGGTGTCTAACCAACACTATTTAAGCCTCCTTACCGAGGGTGTCTTTGAGGTTCTTGACGATGGAGGCCTTTCTGGCACTGTTCTTTCTCTCCACATAGTTAGAGGGCACGAAGCCAGTCTTGTTAGTTGCGTTGCGAACCCTCCACCAAGACTTGGAGTCGTCCAGGAGCCACAAGCGCTCATTCTTCTTGATGTCCAGCTCCTGATCCTGCTGGGCCATGTAGTCAAACTTGGCGATGACAATCACCTCTTCCGTCATCTTGAACTTTATTTTGAAAAAGTGCAAGAGGTGGAGGTTAGAGCTAGTGAAATGCATATTTTTGGTGCTATTCATCCATATACATTGTTTAGATGTGAACAGATAAGTTTTGGAGCTTTCAAATGAATTTGTTGGGAGCTTGGAACACCAGAAGCGAGTGTGTGCGTGCTCGAGAGAGAGAGAGAGAGAGAGAGAGAGAGAGAGAGAGAGAGAGAGAGAGAGAGAATGGAAAACTCCACTTTGCTGAACCTAAAACATTTTGGTTTGGTATTTCTAAAAAATAAATACCTTTATCAACATATCTGAAATGTTGCTTTTGCAGCCTATGTAATGCCTAAAATGTTAGGGAACCTCGCAGAAAGTTTTTTATATTGCCTATAGCATTTTGTCATTTGGAAAATAAATGATAAGTGTTGTACAACTGCTTCTTTGAATAACAGGTACTACTGTAAACTGCTGTATACTGCATGCTGAGTTTTACAGTTTAAGTGATTATTGTTGGAGTAATTCCTCCAGATTGAAAGAATACTGATTATAATATGTAATGGATATACTCTGAATATTCAAATAAAAAAGGGGACATATTAATAATTAAAGCAAAGCCGTGCTACACTGTAGTGGATGTACTAGCAGAGGATCGAGGTTATATTGTCTCGGAGATTAGAGTAAATCAATTCCTAACAGGTTGTTATGGCGTCACATTCAAGTTATTAATATACGAGTCCGAATTAAAAAGTAGAAATTACAGAGTAGACACATTGGAGTGTAGCTGGCTATTAAACTGTTGTTATAGCCAACACCATATTAAATGTGAGATAATATTTGCAAAACTGCATTTTAGAATTATTACTCACGGGTATGGTTAAATATTGCTAATATTATCATAAAAGTAGTTTTGGCTGGATACAGCGTCAGTTGACAACAACATTTTCAGAGCTTCTGTACCTACCTGACCTCTAGCCCTATCCATCTTAACTTTACACCTGTTAGATTAGTTTGTTGGTAATAGTATCTCTAATACCGTTACATAGCTACTAGTAAGATAATATTAGAAGTAAATAGTAACCATACATTTTCATCCAGATTTCAATCCAGTTTTTGCACATTTAAACGACGTTGAAACAGACAAAAGTATTGGATGAAATTGTTGGTTGACCTTTGAGATATTCAGCTGAGAATAGGGGCATACCACACAGTTTTAGTCTAGGAGTTTGGGCTATGCAAAGGGGGAAATCCATGTGCATGGGTCCTGAGGCATAAAACTGCAAAATTTAAAAACTTTATGCGGAGCACAGTTTTAAAAAAATAGGCTTATTGAGTTGTAGACAGACAAGCACACACAGGCATTAAAGAATTAAGACATTTACATGGTGTCTAAAGACTTCACATAAAAGGCACCTTTATTGGTGTTTGAGAACGAAAAAGAAAATCTGGTAATTTACCGTACCTGTACTGCATCAAAACTGAAACTCTGAAGTTGCAATGCTCCTCTGTTGGCCTAAAAAAAAGACAGCAACAATACAATATTAATGTACTTAATAAGTTACTCCATCGTTACTCGTGAATTCTGCAATGCCATTAAGACAGTTTGGTTTGAGATAAACTATAAGCCAAGACATTCCCAGGCTGGGCCTGATTTTAAAAAGGATAGATAAAAAACAAAATATTCTTCATTCAAAATTTACCTTGTCATAGTTGAACAAGGATAAGTGGACATACAGTGAACCTCAAAGTCCATTGACACCTCTTTTCTATGCATATGTCAATTAGAAACTGTCGCGGTAAAGCGGTTTTACTCCAAAGTGTCAGATTTGTGAGGTCACAAAGGTGGCTCCACCATTTTGGGCTCTTTTGACCATTGCCATGCCCTAAAATGTACATACAAATCAGTGGATATATTTTCATAGACGCAAGTCTTATTTGTTTCACTACAGCCGTAGCCTAAAACTGCTGCAAAAATGCCAAATTACAAAACGTATCACTCTAAAGTAGTCATTTCCAATTTATGGGCAACTGGTTGCTGCTTTACATTAGATTTTCCTCTGATTCAAGATCAAAAACATAAGGTTCAAGATGTTCATAGCTTGTTTTAGCTTTTTGAATCGGTAGAGGAAAAAATGGCCCATTCTGCAAAACTTAGCTTAACTTAGCTAATTGTGTCTTTCATCAAGTGAGGTCATGGCATAAATCCTTGGGCAAAAGATTCACAGCCAGACAATAGTGCAAACATTGCAGGGTTGGTAAATGATCCTATCTGAGGCCAGATGGACAACAAGCAAACAAACATGCACGCACACGCACAATAATCAGGCAAAGACAACTAGACTATCTGGGTTAAGGTTAAATCTACTAAGATCAAGAAAAGGATGCAAAATACTTAACCATGCAAGTTTAAGAAACAGTCAACTAAATCTTTTTAATCAAACGTTTTGTAAGGCCAGTCATGAGACCAATGTCTTCTGACCTGAGGGCATCCCTAGGCTTACATGATGCAAACACACACACACACACACTGCCTTCACCATGGAGCCTGCTTCATCTCAACAATGAACACATTCACACTTGCCGTCGCATGATCCCATCAGAAGTAGGATGTTTTCAGTCTGAGGGCAATAGGACTGTGTTTAAGATAGGTTGATGGTTCTTGGTCAAGGTGTTGTTATGGCTTTGTCTTACCCTGGGGATTTTATTGTCATACTTTGCCTGATGAAAGTTGTTACCCATCTCTGTAAATACTGATAGTTTATTATCTGCTATGCTATTCGTACTGAACTTTTGATGAATAAATGAATGAACGAATGCAACAGGCCTCGTGATTGTAGTTGATAATAGATTCCATTATTGTAGTAGTAGCCCATGAGACATATCAGTCATTCAAGTTCAGTTTTGATGTTCTACTATCTGATCCCTCAATTGATTCCCCCATGTTGTAGGCTTGTTTTAGGTCAACCTTAAGTTAGACTTGGTGCAACCGGTGCTGAGATGAGCTTATAACATGATCTTAGACAAACATGTGGAGTTGAGAGACCTGAGCCATGTTTCAGTTGGGGAATGTAGGCCAAATAACCACAGCACTGACGAAATTCCTTACTCCTTAACAAAGACATATTTTGGACTGTAGCACATTTTTGATAGCCTGCAGAACAGTGGTGAACACTGCATTGTCAATGTGTGACTCAATGGCCACCTACAGACTTACTGTCCATCTACTTCATATCTGAATGATATGTAATACTAGGTGTAGTACATCTTATCTGGTGTATGTGTGTATGTGCGTTCATGAATGGATTGGTAAGTGCGTGTGTGTGTGTGTGTGTGTGTGTGTACTGTACTTGACTGGTTGGGAGCATGCAATGTGTCCTCGCCTGCCTTGATGCCTCCATTGCTGGCAGCCATCTTTACTTCAATGAATGAATGGGAAGGCAAATGACAAAGGGAGTGCAGCATAAAGACGAAGGGATGATTTACTTCCTGGCAGTGCAGGCCTCTTGCATCCAAGGCAAAGGCAGCAAGCTCTCAACATTTCCTAGGCCAGGCTGGCAGGATAGACAATAAGAGCTTGCCAGAGAGATAGAGGAGTATGTGTGTGCTTTCCCTTCCTCTTCTCTCTGCGACCCAACTGATATCCTTCGGTCATTTCACTCAGTACAGCACGGCCCCCTCCATACATCTGTCGATCAGATTGCCAGACTTCTTGATTGCCTGACCATTCTTCCTTTTCTCTCAATGCCATCTCTTTTCATCGATGAGACCTAAGTGCAGAACTATAAAAAGTGAAGTTTCCTAGATATCTTCTGTTCCCAGGTCACAGTTTTAAACCTACTGTGTCTTTCTACAACACATACAAGCACTCAAGTTTCAGAGAGCATATTAACGCCCCAGTGATTTCAGACCACGTGAACATGCAGAGGGAGAGGAAAATAAGGAGGGATCTGAAAGTTTGATGCAAGCAGAGGCAAAAAAAAATGATACAGGAGGTTGGACGGGTCAAACTAATCAACATGGTGTCAGAGCGCTCCCTTCCTTGGTTACAAAACTGAAAAAAGGGGGGGGGGGGACAGAGAGAAATATGCTATTAGGCATCTGACTATTTATAAAACTACAGAAGTTAGATTTTTTTAACCCTAACCTTATCAATAATAATAATTATTATTATTATTATAATAAGTAAATGCTATGATGCAATATGATGCAGGTAAAATTCTAACAGTGTAATATGAATATGGAGGTAGAATTCTTATTTCCGAACAGAAAAACTACATTTTGCAAACGTTACCCTTCTAAGACACTGGTCACTTATGAAATACATTAAAATAAAATCAGTTGTTGTTGTTTGGATAAGCATTTCCGAATCAAATAATGAAACATCAGAAACAAATGATTTGCCGCTACTTGTTTTGCTGTCATCAAGTCACAGCCCCTTCACTCTAACTGGTCCTCTGGTTTGGTTTCCTACAATTGTCTCAGATCGAGAACTAGGCACTCTGCAAAGTTAATATTTTGCAGGTGTCAACGGAGTGCAATAGGAAACCGCATTGAACTATTGCAATTACCAAACGCTATAAAAAGAAACTAAGAATAGAAAGGAAAATAGGGATATTCAGTTTAGTAATTTAGAAGCGAATGAACCAATAATAATCTGCTATCAAAGGGGATAGCTAGATAACAAAATGCCAATATAAAGTGGATTTACTTTCAGTATCTGTGAATTGTGTTACAAATTTTTTGTTACAAATGAATGCATTTACAGACTCCAAAGCTGCCAACGCATTGTGAATACAAGCTATGTATAAATAATTTCCCCTACAATTATGACAACTGGCTTGACAATTGTGCTTTAATTAAAGGTTTAGATGTCTGTGGTGGTAAGACAATTAAACAGAGAACCAATATAGTACAATTTGATCAATAAAACATCAGTGATTTATAACGTAGGAAACAGAAGACAAGTAAAGGCTACTTATTAATTTGCATTAACGGAGGCTGCCACCGTACTGGTCGGCAAAGTGACAAGAATAGATGTCGAGGTTGAACAAACTACCAAGCTACCAACACCATTAACAGCTGCATGACGGACACTGCACATCTATAATTTCAGAAATCTGTGTGTGTCACCGACATCGTCGTGGTCACTGTGCCCTATAAATACAGGAATCTGTGTGTGTTTCACTGATATCTTACTAACTGTGACACACTAGCTCTAGTCATCTAAGTCACACTAGTGACCATGATATCCACAACAGCCTGTGTAGTAACAACGGAGTTGGGAACAGGGACTCCCTAACAGCTATAGCACCATTGTTTTGCCTTCTTGTACTAGTCTTTAAGCTATTGAAAATGGATATAATAAATAAAAAATATAAGTATATCAAACAGCTACCTGTAAAATTGCAACTCAAGAACCGCAACAATAGCACATATGCTGTAAGTGCAAATTGCGGTTTAGTTTCCTTTCTGTGCAAATGGGGTTCTGTGTGAGATAGTGGAGACATTACCACATCCTCCAGAGAGTCTCATCCAGCTGCACTACCACAAGGTTTAAGGTTTTAGGAGAGATCACTCAATACAGTTAGACCACAGTCAACGTGTGCTCCCAGTGGCCTCAGAAGCAACGTGGAGAGAGGATGGAATGAACTGAGAAAAATAAATACATTTATATAACGAAAAGACTATAGTAGCTAAGCCTACATGAGATACTGAAGAGTCTTGAATGTCCGTCCATGGAATTAAAAACGTTCACAAAAAAGGCCTTTAAAATATCCTGATTCAAGACATCCACTATAGATAATATATGGTATAATCTAGGAGATTGTTCACTCATCCTCCTCAAGTAAAAACTTGTAAATTGGAAAACCTATCCTGTGTCAGCAAAGGGAAGTGGATTATCTTAACTGCGCCACCTCACGGCAAGTGTGGAAAGGCAGTGAGACAGCGAACACATGAGCTCACAGAGGCAGACAGAGTAACCTAATCCCTGTGACAGGCTTCTAAAATCACAGTACTCTGGTGCCTTCTGGAATGTGCTCTGTGTGCTCACTGGTCAGGAGGCAAGCAGGCTCACTCACTTGCTAGGCCCCTCTGGCAATGCTGTACTTCCTGTATCTTGGTATTGAGGAATGCCTGCTATCACACACACAATTGCAAAGACTCATACATTCTCTCTCTCTCAAACACACATACACTCTAAGCCAAAATCAAGAGAGCCAATATACAGGGTGACTGGGCTGAATTCAGGATTGTTTAGCAACAATGTAAGACCCCAGTGACCAACAGGCTGCATTTAGTCCTAGCTGTCACAAACTCTCCAAGGACCAAACTCTAGCAGATCAGCAAAGGGTCAGGGGGTACTTGGTGAGCCAGCTGTGAGATAGGAAGTGGGGATACAGAAGTGAACACAAGGTGGAAAAGTGATGACATCTGGAATATAAATGTGTCATCATGCAGTTTGAACCAGTTGATAATACTTTTTAAATAGTGTAACGGTGCATTTAAATGCACACCTTGTAAAAAACACAATACACATGCTCTCGATGAAACTTCCCTTAGACGATCCAACAAAAAACTATAGGCTACGCCGATCTTTTATTGAGAGCAGACGGGAACATCCCGTTTTCTTACGCAGATTGTTAGCGGTGCTAATGTGTGTGAAAGCAGTCACAAAGTCAAATTTTCCAGTCATCCCTCTAGGATCTCATCCTTCAGTAGTTGAAAGCCCAGGGCAACAACTTGTTTACCACGACCACTACTCTGGGTAGTTGGGCTACCCCTTTCTGAAAAGATTAGGGGCACTGGCAGAACATTTTGAGGTACACAATCGACATGAACTGCTTTTTAATTCATATTTTAAATACATTAGTGATAGTGTGCTGTTTTATGTTTTTGTAGGGCTGTGCAATATGACCAAAATCTCATTCTGATATAGATCCTTTCCCATCCCAATAAGCACACATATCACTATATGGCACATTTTTCTTTTAATTCAAATAATAGTTTATATAAAATGACTAGATGGAGAGACCTATAATTGAATTTTTCATTTCATACTGGAAAGGTGCTTACTCGTTAGATTTTCACATATTTTAAGACTAGAGCATATTTTAGATAGAGCTATTTTGGTCAAATATGCTCATAAAATAAAGATTTCGTAAAAACATATTTGGAGTAGCAGACAACTTGTACATAATTCACTGGACAGGTTCAAGTGGACACTGTACCTTTAAGGATGTGAGGTCTGGGCTACATTGTAGCTACGATTTCAGTTAAAAAGGATTTGTCTTTGTAGGCCTACTTGAATACATTATTCACAACGTTGTGTGCAAAAAGGGAGAAGTTCTGCCAACCTCCAGTCTTTACTCCTCACAGGAGTATTTATGAGTGCAAACAGTAAACTGCATGCTGTGAGCTGTTAATGAAACGTTACATAACTAATTCGATTCTTGACTCTAATAAAAGATTTTAGATTGGTTAATATTAGCCGTCCCTTTGCAAGACAAATGGAAGTGATAGAAAAAAGACAGGACAATACAACAGCTATGAAAAGTTGGTTGCATGATGTATAGATCATGAATCCCATCCCCTCCATGTTAGCATATGGAACATGAGCCAAACATAAAAGTCAAAGTTCACGTCTAATAATCTTTCCAAAGATGCTTTTTGTCAGTTTAGTCTGTCTGTTAGTTCTTATCAAGCTGATGTTTGTTAGGGTTAGTACAAGTAAAATTAGTCTTATCAGTTTGGTTTTGATTTGTTAATTAATAATTATATTAAAGGGGTTATTGCATGCTTGTGATTGGGTGGGGTTGGTGTATGGGTGGGACCTCCATACCTCAGCTCCACCACCCAATCAATTATGTGGAGACTCTGGCTTCAAATTACATCATCAGCGCAAGATGGCAGCACCCCTTTTTGGCATATTTTGGCTTTAATTTTGTACAAGCAGAGCCACGTCATCCATTCTTTTTATAGTGCAGGACCGAGACATATGAATGTAGATTACACTAACCATGCAGTTAAATAATAATTTATGGACTCTCCCCCCTCACACACAATGGCCAACTCTGGAGGGCTTGCTACCTTTTAGTTTTTCAACATTGAAGAAAAATGTCAATTTCGCAGGTTAGGGGCTAACCCTAACCCATGCGCAAGCGGAAAAGACCAGCACATTCTCAAAACATTGTCGCAGTCTCGAGCCTTGAAGCCCTTAATAGACTAACTTCTGGATGGGAATAGTCTCTGAGAATAGCCAGGAACCCCATTCAATGAATAGTCGACATCATGCCATCGACCTTGTAGATTGTCTCAGAGCCATTGCTTTACACTATTTTCAGTTGCTTGCTTTAATGGATATTGATGTGTTGCATTTCCTAGAAGAAGGCTCCTTGTTGGCCATTTTTAACTGAAGTGATGTCTGGGAATACATTCATGTCATATTTTTGTCCTCACAGACAACTGACCAAAAATTCACAGCAATGCTAGTTTGGACAGACTTGCACTGCACACCCTCTGTCATTGGGTCTAGCCATATACACAACAACATAATATAGCCTATTGCAGAGTGCTGGGTATACATTAACTACAGTTTAAAACTACATAGTTGAGAGACTGTTCTAACCAGTATGAAATCATTACACTATAGCTGCTGAGGAATAGATAACTACTGCAATTGTTTCCCTAGTTGTATCGGGCATAAAGATCAATAATATTTGTCAATGGAAACAAATGCTAAAGTGATTCAATGAATGTTATTCTAAGAACCATTACAATAATATTTCATAATCAGACAGGCAATAGCTTTTTTGAAACCTGAAGATTAGTGTAGAAGGCAATGTATTCATTAGAATGGCGCTTTATCCAAAGTAAGATTTGTTACACCACCTGCGTCTGTGGAACCAGCACATCTGTGTCCTGAACTTGCTCTGTTCTAGACTATCTGCTATCTTCATTAACTACAACAATGGCCTTATTCAAGCCATCCAGGATACAAACTTAAAACGTAAATAAGCTCTATATTTCCAACGTTGACAACCCAACTGTATAGGAGTTTCCCTAGCAGCTTTCTGCCTACAAAGCAACTTGGAACACAGCGTTTAAAAAGAAATATCAGGCTTCTTCATAATAGCAAGGCTTATGAAACTGGAGTCTATAACAACTAACAATCATGTCATGTAATCTACCTGTAGCTGTACACCTCTTTGCGAATCTTATTTCTCCAGAAGCATCCCATGTGGCAAAATACCAGATCATTTGTAAACCACAAGAGATAATGGTCCTGGACAGGTTGTGTGCATGAGAGATTAAATAGATACACACACAGGCCATCTTCATCTTCATCAGCTAGGTTACATCCTGACAGGTAGGGCCCTTGGGCTGATGTCACAATAGAGCTAAAGAAAAGGCCACTTGGGAGGAATGAACTACGTAGGTACGTGTCAAGACCTGCAGCAGCATCACAGGCCTCCAGACCACATTATGATGCCAGTTAGTTAAAACTGTATTTCTGTATGCAAAGATGGATGCGAGGAGGAAGTGGGGAATTGCTATGAACAGCACCTGTGCTGCAGAGATCCCATTGTTTGCAGGGAGCTGAAAAGCTCCTTGCAAAAACTGGGTTGATGTTAGGCATTTCATGTGTTCATGTTCTATTATGCCAAAGTAATAGGATTTTGTCCTCTTAAAGCAGTGGTTCCCAACCAGGAGTCCACGTCCCCCTTTGGAGGCCATTTGTTTTTTAAGGAAGGAAAAAGTTATTGATTGATTATAACTTGATTGTTACTTGCTGTTTGTTATTGTTACTAATTGTTATTTTTATAACACATATAGTATAGCTGTGTCAAAATCAGTGTTCACATAATGTGCATGTGCGTATGCAACAAAGTGCCTCATTTCAGTTAACTGGTCTGAGGGAGATCTAGGACACAGCTATATAGGTGCTGTTAATCACTTATTACGCAGATAATGAATCATTATCATGCTTTTGGTAACAATGTGTGTGTATGGGCCTACAGTTAATTATACACAAAGATACCCAGGGCGAATCAAAGAGAAAAGGAAAGACTATAAACTATAGTTGATGTAAATATTTCCCAATAAAGATTGGGAAGGAAGGCTATGTGAGGTCACTGATCTCAAGAAATTTATTTAGCCATCTTTCATGTTGTTTATTTCCATATCTCAGACAAATGATGAGAAAAGAAAGAAAAGGATACATAATTCAGAGTAATGAATCAGAGTTAAATTCATAGAGTAGACATACAAATATTACCAATATGGCCAACCCTTGTGGTACATCACCACCTGCTCCATGATGTGTGCACTACCCCAAATTCTCAGATCTGCACCACAAAACACCTGCTCAAACCTCAACTACTCAATAAAAAAATATTTCTACACTTCTACAGGGACAAGATAATATACTGCATTCGTAAAGAATTCACAGTGTTTCCCTTTTTCTGCATGTTGCTTAGTTACAGAGGTATTCCACAATTGATAAATTTCCCTCAAAATCCTCAGAATTCTACACAAAACACCCTATGATAAAAGTGACAATGTTTTTATAGACTCAAAATGTATCCTGTTTCCACTAATGATCCTTGATAAGTTTTTTTCAACATGACTGGAGTCCATCTGTGATATATTCAATTGATTAGACGTGATTTGGAAATGGACACACCATCTATATAAGGTCCCACATGTGCATGTCAGAGCATAAACCAAGCTAATAAGTCCAAGGAATTGTCTGCAAACCTCCAAGACAGGATTGTATCTAGGCATAGATCTATGGAAAGGTACAGACACATCTCTGCATGTTTGAAGGTCCCAATGAGCACAGTGGCCTCCATCATCCTTAAATGGAGGAAGTTTGGAACCACCAGGACTCTTCCAAGAGTTGTCTGCCTTGCCAAACTGAACGATCGCCTCCCTGCCTGAGTCAGGGAAGCGACCATGAAGCTGAAGTCTACTCTGACAGAGCTCCAGCATTGCTCTGTGAGAGCAAGAGAGAACCAAGAGAGGAGCACCTACCAGAAGGACAACGAGCTCTGCAAAACTCCACCAATCAGGGCTATACGGTAGAGTGGTCAGACAGAAGCTGCTCCTCAGTAAAAGGCACATGCCAACCTGCCGACAGTTTGCCAGAAAGGCACCAGAAGGAATCTCATACCATGAAAAACACCATTCTATGGTCTGATAAAACTGATGAAAGATTGAACTCTTTAGTCTGTGCCAAGCATCAAGTCTGTAGGAAACCAGGCACCGCTCATCACCTGGTCAATACCATCCCTACAGTGAAGCAAGGTGGTGGCAGAATCATGCTGTGGGAATTTCTTTCAGTGGCAGGAACTGTGAGTCAGGACTCTATAGTGTGAGTATTTCAATAGCATTTGTGAGAACCAGGGAAAACATTATGAGCAAAATGAGAGACTAAAAATGACAAAATATTGTAATCTATTTAATCCCCATTTAAAAACGACAAGTCCCACATTTAATATGCGGCATACATCAACACAGTAGAGTTTTACAATGTAAAAAAGTATCGGTATGGGCCATGGGTGGCACTGGGTATGGCTCCTGGGAGTTCAGCCCTGAATTAGTTAGATTAAAACTTTGGGTTTTGTCATTTTCAACACGCAACATTTTATAGCTTGCCTGGTCACAACATTGCAAAGTCTTTATTATATAAAATAAATATAATATATGAAAATATAATGTATGAGAGACACATGACGTAAATAAGGCCATGTCACTGCGATGTCAACATCTAGGCCCACTGTCAGTTGGTAGGCACTGTGGGGTCCCATGGTACTGGAGTGAGCATTTTACAAATGGCTAAGGACTGGGAAGGGGCTGAAGAAGGGAAAACAGAGAAAGGGAGAGTGGGGGTTCTCCACAGGGATTTTTGCCAGTCTCGTAAATCTTCTTCGATGGACTTTTAGTTTTAAAGGAAATGGCACTTTATAAATAGCTGGTCTCTTAACCCCTTTTCCCCTAACCAGTTATGACTTCCCCCCTCTCCTCCTCCCCAGAGCAGTGGGGATACAGTACTGCTGCAGACAAAATGTCCCCCTGCCTTTTCCTCCCCTCTTAGCTTCCCTCTCAGCTTCCCTCTCTTTAACCTTAATAAGAGACTGTGGAGAGGCCTGTCAGTGTGACAATAATTACAGAAACTACACCGTTCACCAGCTGCAACAAGCCCCCTGACTCCCTGACATGCACACATACGACTCTTCCCTTACCCACAAACACCTACACATACATACTAGGCATGATCAACAGTATGACTCACAAGTAAACCTAACAAGCACATAGGTTTCGAGAGCAGGCACAAACAGAGGCTGTGTACATCTAAAAAAGGCCTCATATTGCAGAAGCACAAATCTTTCCTACCCTTGGCTTAATACCACAGAAGAGGCAAAGCTGGTACTATAGGCAAAGCTGTCTTGTTTAAAATGTATTTTGAGATTATTTAACTAGTCTTGAGCGAGTCAAATAAAAAAAACTCAAAATAGTGTCTCAACTGCCAGTTCATTTTTCTATTACATTGCCCCTTGGCAAAATGTAGTTCTATTTAACAAGCCTGAAAGGTAGTCAAAGCGGTCAACCCTTGCTATATTTGTATCATGATATGGTCAGAGCGCATCCCCTTCTAGGTGATACCCCCCCTACTAAAATCTATCTTTCTGCTAAGGCAAGCCCATGGGGTAAAATCTGTGTTCTATGAATATTACACATGACATCTCTCTTTGCCGAGTATCCGAAAGGAAAATAACGAATTAATATTTAGAGACTACAATTGCACTACGGCAAGAAAATGCAGTAGCATGATAATAACGAGTACCAAGTTACAAATATAAATGACACGACACCACTTTTAGCGTGTCTGCTCATTTAGTAACCCATTTAAGGTCGCCATGTAGGCTACATAGATACAGAGGCTAGGCTCATGCGAGGACAGCAAACAAACTAGCCTAGGCTAGCTCTATTAATTGCTTACTAACTACTACATTAATACTAGCACTGATTCGTAAAATAAAACTCGAATTTCACTACGAATGAATTGCTTGAATATACAATTTTGACCACCAAGCTCGTTATTTAAGATAATAACTGTTGAGGCATCAACATTAGTTACACACTAGCTACAACGGTGGCAAACAACAGTAGGCTAGCTTGCTAGTAGGCTAGCTGCTAAGGGTTTGATTGGTATCTGGCTAATCAAATGATGGCAGAGCCGTGATGGGATGTTATCTTTTCCACCTTACCTGTTCGGTGTTCAGTTTTGGGTTTCTGTCATTTGTTGTTGGAAATATCATGTAAATGACAGGCAAATGGTAAGGGCCAAAATCTAGCACGTATTCCACGCACAACTTGGCTGGCTAGCCTAAGCTAATCATTTGCTCCGTTGGAATAGTATTGCACTTTCAAGCATGACACATAGGAGAAAGCTAACCCCCCTCACCCCTTCCGTAGTTCTCATATACTGATTCTACTCTTCTATTGGTTGCCGGTAAATCCAATATTTTTCTATGAGTAGTACTACAATGGCCTCATAAATTTAGTTACATTTAGTTTACATTTGTTATATCGCCCCTGATGTGTGTGCGTGTGCGTGTGTGTGTGTGTGTGTGGGGGGGGGGGTCCTAGTGTTATATCATTTGAATTTGAATTTATTTAATAGTTATCTAAAGAAATTGTAGTACTTCTGACTTTTCATTACCTCTGAAAGCTACTTCACAATCATCTTTAAAACAAGATACGTACAGTGATGAGATTAATAAAAATGTATCAGCATTATTCCTTAATGGCTCTGTTCAATTTGTGTTGTGATTGGTCTCTTTTTGATTATTGCATTTGGATTATATACAAGAAGAATAAAAAACAACCATGTGTGTGACTGTGTGTATAATATGTCTGAACATTAACATTTTACCACGTATGTGTTCTATTTGTATGTGAATATTCAGGTTTTTCTCAGCAGATTACCTACATTTGTCACACACACACATCCACACCCTCTTTCACACACATATACACGGACACAGTGACAATAAAGCACAACTTGCACAAAAAAGCCAAATGCACCCCTTTTGGGACACGACTGTGGAGGAAAGGTTTAGTTCAGGTGTGTGTGGGAGGGAGGGGGTAGTTGTGTGTGTGTGTGTGTGTGTGTGTGTGTGTGTGTGTGTGTGTGTGTGTGTGTGTGTGTCTGTGAGTACAAACGCTGAAATCTGGTTCCTGCAAAAACAGATGGACTTGCACGATGTGAACCCTGTACACAGTCGGCCCAAAGCACAGGCAACCTAGGTGGCTGCCTAGGGGCCTCTGTGGCCACTAGAGGGCCTACAAGAACACATGAAATTACATCTTGATAAATTAAAATGTATGTATATATGTCACCCCAAATCAATGCTGCTTAAGGCCCAATAAATGCTTGAGCCGACCCTACACCTACACCTGTCTGTAATTTACAGGCCAACATTACTCACTGCAGCCTGTAACTACTATGTTTAGATGTTACAATCTTATGTCACTCTAAATGTTTATTTCTTCAAAAAGTAGTGACTCCCATGTACTATATAAATTATGCCAATACACCTAATGACATGGTGTGCTCTTTCTTTCACATAAGTCATATCAAGTACATGACAGCAAGAACCAAAGGAGACTCAGAGAATTTTCATTGTCAGGGTTGTTTCTAAAGTATTGGCAATCCAGATAGTTATCTAGGGGCATCACCTTTAGGGGTAGTCTGAAAACAATATATATTTTAGGGGCAATTCAATACATGTTTTTTTCAATGATTATAAAATAAACACATATATGAAGACTTATTTGTTATGAGTGCTATCAGATCAGAGAAAGAGTCCTGAGGATTTTGCTTCGGGTGCCAGAATGGACAGGAATATGTGGAAAAGAGTGTGCTGTCTCCACTATCTAGTGTGTTACGAAATAAATACATATACTTTAATCCTTTTCTGACAACACTATAGAATCCCCATCTTTTTTATTTCTTGTTTTAATTATACCGCCTTGCCAGTGACTAATATATATAGCTATGATTAATTTTATCCCAGAATTTCTCCGCTTTGAAAAGAAAATATCTCAGGGAAGCTGACTTCCTCGGTAAAAGAGAGGAAGGCTGCTGACCTTATGATACCAAAGGCAGTTGAAATGCAGTTAGTGTGTAGGAACATCAAGGCATTAACATGATCACAAAATGTCAATATCAAAATGTATTATATTGATTCTCTGTTAAAGTGTCTAACCACTACAAACATCTAGACATTTAGTTCATAACAAGTTATTACATTCACAATGGTTGAACCAGTTGTCATTATTGTAGGCATATGTCACAAAACAGCCAACAAAGGAGGCTAAAGTGATAGGAATAGTGCCAATGTCTGGGATGCATCTGATGATTATAATGCAGAGTTTAATTGGTGGGGAGAGATTATCCACATGTGCAATGTGCATGCAGTTTTGACATCAGTAAACACTTTCATTCATGAAACAAAATTCACTGATCTACACTTTTACTATAGCCACTCCATATTGTCGCTCTGTTAGCTATCCAGAATTTTGTCTATGAAGACACCCCTTTGAAAGCAGAGATTCCAGCTGTATGCCAGCTGTTTGCACTAACTTGGCCATTTTGGTTGTAAAAGAGAATTTACTTCTCCTTAAGCACACTGAAGTAAAGAGTGAGGGATGATCAAAGGACCAATTAGAGTGAAGGACCTGCAACCAATCAGAGTTTAGCATTTAGTAATCTGCTGAGAGTTTAGGATGAGTTCCCATACCGCCCGTGAAGGTAAAAGTTTTTCTTTTTTGCGAATTGTTTTCAGAAATGTCGAAATGCTGATCAAAACAACATAGTGGCACTATGCTCTGTTTTATCATTAAAAGGACACCTGCAAAACTGTGAATTTTTTGAGTACCCGGTTCCCCAGATAATTTTCGAAAATCCAGATACACAATTACAAAATTCCTGGCACTATTAAATAGACTCACTTGTTATCCCTGAAAAGGAATATTCAATATGCAAATATATGCTGTCTTGGATACACACAACAAGAACACTGTCTTTATTATTGAGAGCTCCTGACAAAGCCAATTTCTTTGTGCATCTAAATTAAAACCTGAGTTTTTGTAAGTCTTACAATGGGACAAACATTTTAGAATTCTGTAAGATAAATGCATTAATTCTTTACACTTATCCATATTTTTTCATCCTATTTTGAAAAAAATCTATTGATTATGTTGATAGCCAGAGACAGCAGGCTAAGAAAATCGATACCGCATGTTTTAAATGTGGCAGATACTTTTCGGTTTCATGAGTCTTGGATGAAACATATCCTGAAAACTTTTTTGACAAGTTAATGACTGGATCATTTGATAGATAACTACCGCGTAAAAGGTGAGAACACCTTGCATGACAGAGTTGAGTCAACTCAGTAGATACAACTATCTGCAATTGGACACGCAAGGTTTAATATGGATTAATTAACGTTATCAGTAAACAATATGTCTAAACAGATTTATATTAATTATAGACATTAGATCATAGCAGATACAAAAGCAAAGCTAACAGTTTCACGGTGGAACATCAACTCTTTTATTTATTTGCACAGAATAGTAAGACATAACACAAATGGCACTCCACAACACATTACAAAATCAAGAAGTGAAGATCCAAACATTTTTCAATTGCACATTTACTGGGCAACACTGTAAACACCAACAGACAGATGGGTAGCTTGTCAAAACTAGAGCTCATTTGATAGGTGAGTCTAGGATCTCCTGGTAATCCTGGCGCACGGCCCGGCTCACCCTGTAGAGCTTGAGCCCCGTCAGGGCAAAAACACTGATCATTATGACCAGGCATCCAAGGATGTCATACACAGAAGGCACCATCCTCAGCACAATAAGTTGAAGTAACATGGCCACCACAATTTCCAGGTGTTGCACGGTGCTGACCAGGGCAGGGTGAAACCTGTTCAGGGCATAGTAGACCCCCAGGAATGCCACAGTGGAGCAGATACAGATCCCAATCAGATACCCCCAGGTCTCCCCATCCAGGGGGATGATTGGCTCCTGCATGACGAACATGGTGGACGCCCCCCACACAGTTCCCGTCCAGCCAAAGGTGAAAAGTGCTGTCCACATGCTGACACGCTCCTTGATGGCCCGGTAAACAATCATGGAGAGAGCAGCAGTGAGGCCAGCCATGACGGTCATGGTATAACCAAAGGCCTCCTTCCAGAAGCCCAGCTTGGACTTCTCCTCATCAGCGACGTTGGGGATCATGACCAGACACAGGCCAAAGACACTGCCCACCACCGTCACCACATCTGAGTAGCCTAACCGCTCGTCCAGCAACAGGAAGGCCAGAACGGCACTGAAGACAGTTGTAGAAGCTCGCCACATGAGGGTGCCATTACTGGGTGGTACAATTGCGAAGGAGGTGTATGCGCAAGTAATTGAGATGACATTGCACACTCCATAGAAGAACAGACGAAGACGGTAGCCTTTGGGGCCAAAAGGGGCTTCCTGATAGTAAAAGACCACTACGATAGACAGAACTTGGATCACAGAGCGAATAAAGATCAACTCGAGGGAGGGAACTTTGGAGCGGTCAGCAGCCAGTCGCGTTATCAGTGCCACACAACCGTGAGCTACCGCTGCACCAAAGAGGGCCATCCAGGTGATCCTTGAGGCTAAGACTGAGGCCTCACCAAAACTAGCCAGTTGACCACCCACACCCTTCTCTTTCTGTTCCCCCGGTGGCTTTGGCCGGGTCTCCATGGTGCCAAAAAAAGTCCTACCATGACTAGAGTCAGACATCAGTTTCTTACCCGGGCTCTCCTCTGCAAAAGAACTAAAGTCCTCGAATGAGGGTGCATCATCATATCCCTCATCTCCAGGCTGGGGAAAATTTGTGGCATATTTCACTGTGACTGTGTTGGGGTGGATCTTGACTTTCTTTTTCGAACCATATTGCAGCTTGGATGGAGATAAATCCATGTTTCTTCAGATGGTGAAAGATGTCTGTGAAATTAAATAATGTCAAACTGTAATATCATTAAGGGTTGTACAGTTTAACATGGCTTTATTAAGACCCCAATGACTGCCAATATTCAGTATACAGAGTGGGTGAATTGGTTGGTGCAATTTTTGATTTGTGTCAGATTTGTTTGAATGGCTAAAATTATATTATTAAAGGACAGAAGATGTTTTGGGAGTTTGCCTAGTCAAAACAGAAGATTCCTTAAAGATGGCTAAAATGCTCACATAATTCATAAAATGGTGCCTCTGTGATCTCTTTCTGCCTCTCCCTCACTGGCACTCCCTCCATTTTTTCTTTCAGCATCCTTCCCTCTCTCTCTTCACTCTCTCTTTCACACACCTCCCCCGACACACACACTTTACCTCTCACCCTCTCACTCTCATGTCTTGTGCTATCTATATATATCCGCAGCTAGTACAGATACACCAGTGAGCGTCTGAGTGAGCACTGTGAACTTGATTCAGTCCGACAGATTATATAATTATGTAAGAGAAAACCACAGCAGACAACTCCTAGGGGAAATGCTCCACTTATTAGGCATGAGGGGACAAGCCATAATCTTTGCTTAAAGATTCAGAAATATATAATTTTTATCTTTAGATTTGTTATTCTTTGTAAGACCATACAGAAAAAATTGTCTCCTGTATAACTAGTCAAATGAAATTTTGACAGTAAGTAATATCAGGTATCACATTTACACTGTAAATATACAACAACATTTATGTTCTACACATAACAGTATTTAATAAATGAAAGTTTGAATGGAATTGTTGAGAATTATTTAAAATATATGGTGTTGGAATAGTTTTTGTCTGTACTGTAATATGTAGCAACGCTTGAGCACAACCTCCTAACATAGTCACATTTCACAGTATGGTGTCTAGCAACCCACTGTGGTGGGCCAGTGGCAGACAAGCTGAATTCTGTCATTGCCACAGTAAAACCAAGGCCACAAGGGGGCAGAAACATGTTGCTTCCCTCTCTCTTTTACTCTCTACCTCTATTCTCTCCTCATATATACATCTCTATCTATGCATGCCTATCCACTTATATCTCCTCTCTCCCTTTCTCTAAAATATTACTAATTTACATTCAATAAATGTTTGTCACATTTTTGTAAATGTGTATCAATAAGAAAGACCTGGGAAAAACAAAAAGCATTATCAGGCTAAATAAAATCGTTATTTAGCATATTCTCCTAAATCTGGAATACTCTAAACGTTTTCTTACGTTTTGTGGTCTTGCAACATGAAATTAATCATAATATACGTGTATCTTGGAATATCTCATGTTAGTTCTATCTCTATATATCGTATAAATGACACAATTATTACTCACCAAACGTAGTATGAAACGCCATAAAAGAGCTTCGAACTTACACCCAGAAAAGGTAGTCACTTATAGATTAATAAATACGCAAAAATGTAGCCTAAAATGTGGTCATTCGTATGAAATAACAAAAATGCAATATCCATCATATTTCGTTTCTTGTTTTATCGACTACACTACTTCGTTTTAACCAACAACAGTGCGAGAAAAAGGTCTCTTGCTCTTGCAACTGTGAACCAAATAGCCAGCGAATAATTGCTTCAACATACCCATTTAAAATGTTCACACGTACCTTGTGTCTATAAATAGGTTCCTATCGATTGTACTGCAACATTAGAGTTATAAATGATAATGTTCCTTGATTTCTTTGTCTTTACATTTGGTACATTGCGTTTGCCATTTCTCCATCTTCCCCTTCGAACGAAGCGCGTCTCCAAGAGGCAAGGTGCAGCCTACGTTCAAACGAGATTTTCTCCACGCCTTAGGTGGACGTACATGTCGGGTGCTGGGTAGCGAAAAATATGAATCTGGGTCTAGGAATGGGGATTGTGATTACATGGAGCTCATGTAAAAATGCTAAATCTAAAAAGGCCATTACAATGTTCACTGTAGAAAATACCTGTTCCAACTGTGACGAACTGAAAGAGTAAGGAGGTAACACATTAAAAACATATGTATTTCAGATTTCTGATAAATCCATGTTGGACCACACTCTTACTTCCAGTCGAGTTTTCCTCCCCAAGTAAGGTATTGACAAATTCAAACTCTCCATCATGTAAAATAATAGTGTAGTCCATTGTAGATCAGTGCAACCCAGAAGCTAGTAGGTACTTCTCTTCTACTTCCTTCTTTAACTAAATTTTCTGGTTAGAAAACCACGAGAGATATCAGCATATCCCAATCTGCACAGCTGCAGCATCAGTGAAAGGAAATCCAGCTTTTGATAGATGTATTTTCTGTTGGTTACATGTTTTCATCATTTTGGTGTGTTAACGTCTCTAGCAAATCTATCAGTGTTTTTGCAGAGACTGACTTGGATGATATGGAATCCACATGGAAAACAAGCATAAGAAGTCTGACAAAGACATTGATACTTTAATAACAGTGACAGCTTGTGTTGTTTGAATTGTGGGTATCCATGGCTAAAATCATCAATTTGAATGGTAAATTATTTTATTGGTAATTTATTTTTATTACAATTTGAATGAAATTTGTTGGTGTATCAAAATCTTCCACTCACAGTGCATTGAGTTTCTTTATGACACAGCCACATTTGCTGGACAACTAATGATCCATTCCCAGTTAGAGCTAATATCATTTAAGCGTTAATAAAACATTGAGATTAGCATTAATATTCACCTAATTCACCCAACGAAAAACAGTTCAACTAAAAATATTCCAGGAATAATCAGAACACGTTTCGATCAAATGATAATGATTAAAAAAAGTTTATAACTATAATTGGGAGTGTATGCCATTGGCAAGGCACAACCTATATTCTCTGTCATATTAAGTTATTAGTTATTATCATCATTCCAACTGTAGATGGCCACTACATGTTTACACTACAATGCGTCGATTACACAGGGTCAGTATCAAATTGTTCAACTTGATTCCAATTGCGATGCTTGTATTTCTGCAATTAAGGAAAACGATTTCTGGATATGAAATTTTGCCATCTAATAAAAAACATTCATTTCAGAATCCTGATTATGCTTGTCTCCAAATTCACCACAAATTGGCCATCAACATTCTTTGTAATAAAATCACAACATCTTGCCAAAATGATATTACAAATGGACACCAAAACGAATGAACTATTGACAAACTAGCGATTGTCATAAAAGGTGTGACTAACATCACATTTAATCTTTAAATTATAAATTAACAAGTGCACAATACTGATGTCAGTAACAGAGATGTCTGTGAAGTACAAATATAGACTAATTGAACTATAAATACTATACACGCAGTAACTGTGATACAATCAGTGGGAGGCACACACACTCATACAGATTCCTGGAATTATAGATAGGGCACAGTGCCTGTGATAATGTCGGTGACACACGCATATTTCTGGAATGATAGTGCAGATGCACTACAGATTGTTAAGTCGGTATGTTTCTGTATAATACTTAACCTGAAACTACCTTTAAAAAATGTTTATACACATTAGAAGTGTTGCACTGTACCTAGGGTTTTTGTTCCGTTTGGGATGTAATGTATTTTTGGTACCCTTTGCTTGCTGTAGTAAGGAGAGAGCGAATCAGAAGTGACAGAGAGAGTCATGTGACAGAGGAAGCGAGAGCACGAGGGAGAAGAAACGTTTGGGGCACGCAACAGAGAGAGCTGTGAGTTAAGTTATACTTATAGTAACAGAATCGTGACAGACGATTTTATTTGTACATTCTCACTGCCGCCGGTGTATGACATAGCACTGAGAAGACGGTGGGAGTACTGTGGAGTTTCAGTGCCTCTCGACAAGATTGGACTGTGTCATTCTGCAGATTGTAAGTTTCGTAGTTAAGATAGCTAGCCTCGGTTAGCCTGAAAGTTGAGGCTGGTTGCTAACACAGCGGTAGCTGCTGCATTGGAAGAGTGGACCCTGGTTTCTGGGAGGACTACGAGGACTGTCTCTGCCTGAAGACTGTGGAAGAGTTGGTCAAATCTAGACTCGTCAGAGGATCTGTCGTGGATCTCGTACCGGGACAATTAGTAGATCGCCCAACCGTGAGTAACTCCCGTTTCGCCAAAGACGCCATCTTCTGGACTACAACAGGCCTGCAACGGGGTTTGGGGTTTTCCTTTTGTTTTAAATTAGATGCCGGTTTAGGTTGTTAAGTGCACTTTACGGTAATTTGAAGTTATTGAAGGTATATTGACGGATTGATAAGTCATATTGATTGTTTAATAAGGTTTACACACACATGTTTCGTATTGTTTCATATATTTGAGTGTTTTGAGGTTCAAATTAATCTACTGATTGATTATTTTCTTTAAATACAATTCTAACTAAAACCTTTAAAAATTAATCTGCTGGTGTCTGACTCAGTGATTAGAATGCGTACAGTTCATCAAAAAAGTGTAATTTATAGGTTGGGATTGATTCACTAAGAATGACTAAGATCAATTAAAGAACTCGTAGCTTTCCTATCTTAGATCGGATAAAACGGGCTACATATGCTTTAATGTATCATTTTAATTTCGATATGGATGTGATGCTGAAAAGGTAAAAAGGGAAGGGCATAGGTTTGGTCTCATCCCTATTCCCACCACCACTCTAAGGCTGAGAAGTGAACCTTTACTGAGAAGTTTATGAATTGTTTGTTTTTTGTTTAGACAATAGATAAATAATGCCATAACAGATAGACGATACACCTATAATCGTCCAGTCTTTTCTCAGAATATAACGTCAGCTGCACAGTAGTATAACAAAACATCAACACAAAACAAAATAAAAACAGATTAAACTGAAAACGAGATATTTTCTTGTAATAATAAAATATTTTCTCATAATTATGAGATAAGGTGTTAAAAAAAATCTATAGAGGCACCCATATGCTTCCGTAAAGTGTAGCTGTCACAATAACCTTTGTGTAAATTACTGTCACCAGTTAATACTATTTTCCACAGTAGAATCTGCTTTGAAGGCTCTACAAAACTGTATTCTTCAGTACACTTTAGTGTACAGTCATTTAGCCTCTCCAAGTTTTTTTGTAGTTCATTGAAAATAAATGATGCAATCAAACAATGAATACAACACTTTTCGGTGTCTCAGTCTTGATCAATGGTAGCAGTCGATGTTACCAGTCTCGCTTCACGTACATTAGAGTAAATGAAAGCCGTCATGGGAATAGTCAAAACACAAATCAGGGAGTTCTGCCCAATCCAGTACTGTCTGAACAGTACCAGGCACACAAGTCTTGCACCCCTCCTGAGAGGGTGGCATTTGTCTGGTCATTGGTCAGCAGATGATGAGAGAGGATGTCCTCGTCCTATTAGGCTTTTGCAAGAAGTCACTTAGATGGGCAGTTTGAAGTAGTACAAGAGGCTAGTGGTGTTTCAGGGGGCTGACAATCCATGGGCCAAATCCAAAGGTTTGTTTGAAGAAACTGACTCCAGTCAATTGTAGGCTGCTATGAGGTAGCTAACTAGCAGAGCTAGCAAACAATGCTATTGCTACATCACTATTTTTCTGCTCATATTAATGTTTTCAACATAAAAAGCAGCAACAGATGACTGGAGTTTGTTGTAGATCTAATCAAATACAGGCCTAGCATGGTGATTTCAGGCCTTGCAAATATTCTAATATAATCTGTAAACTGGCAAACCACATGTCCAAATTGACACATACAGCAATTCAATTGAAAGGTAATGGATGCAACTGAATGTAGGCCTATACTCTAAATGTTTTCCCAGTGTAAGGTGCTTGCTTAGAAAAACAGCTAAATCGTTTACTTCAGTCCCGTGATCTGGGTTTTGAGGTTTTTGAGCATGCCTCTCATAAAACTTAAAGGAGTGTATCTTTTGCCAATACATTTCAATAGGCCAAAAACTGTAGGCAAAATTCATTTGACTTTTTATTTTTACTTCCTTAGTCAGTTATTGGAGTCAGAACCATTCTTGTGTTGTCAATTTCATATAGCTTTCTAACAATTTGAACTCAACTTCTGCGTAAAGAGCTTATATTTGAATTTATTTTCGAATAGTGAATTGTGTAACCACAGAACGCTGGACAGTATTCTGCATATTGATTGGTTTGCATTTTCTTTATGGTCCTGTTTCTAGATGGACGGAGTCAGACGTGGTGAAAACCTTACAGGAAACGAGTATCCTCGTTGTTTGAACAGATGGATTCTGGGTGGAGATAAAAGCTGTTGACAACAGGTAGGTTGTGGAGGTCAAATGGAAAGGAAAAATTAGCATGTGTGTGACAGTACCACTTTTCTGTTACATAGGCTTTGAATAAACCATGTTATGCTAAAGATGTTTTTTCTAGCAGGGGTATCAAGATGTACCATTCAACTGTGAATACTAGCCTTACTCTTTTTTGTCTATCTTATACAGAAACAAAACAATACAGTAATGAGCAAAAGACAGGTGCTGCTCTTTAGCTGATGACCTGATGGATTCTTGAGACTGTGAAGCCAGCTATTTAGAATATACAGTTTACAAAGGTGTAGACCTTTCTCTCTCACTGTGGTACTGACCTGGAGATTTTGCTAGTTTGTACCCTTGCAGACTGTTGAGCTCAGATGGTCAGACTGAGCACATGCCAGACAATAAATATACATAACATGGCATACTTGCTGTGTAATCGGGTCATCCCACACTGCAGTCACTAACTAAACCCCTGGTCCCTATGCAGCTCTCCGACAGTACCTCAACAAACATCAGATTTACCTTAAATGTCCCTCTCATTGTTTGAACAAGAGAGAGACATTGGGAGGTTAGTGTGTGTGAGAGAAAATAAACAGGGAGCAAGATAGAGAAAGAGTGGGCGAGAGGGTGACAGAGAAAGGGGGAGAGAGATTGAAAGGGAGAGAGTGATGAGAATAAAATAGGGAGGAGGTAAATCGAAAAGGCTGACACAGATGGCAATTAGTCAATATGTTTAGTTTAGGGTTTTGTGTGTGTGTGCATGTTAGTTGTGTCTGTGTGTCTAGTGTAATAGCTGTCACGACAGCATGTGTCTGGCGGGAGCAGCTGCTCTGCCTCTGGCCAGTGGCCTTACTGTCAACACTTTAGATCTAAATGGACCTGTTGGACCACGATAGGGACACAAAATCTCTCAGCATCAGACACAATAGGCCCATTGTACATTGGAATTACATTGTTTACATCATCAAAAAGAATATATATCTATATTCAATAAATTACACTTTGAGATGGTGGAAAACTTGTTCTTTATGTTTAACACCTCTGCTATGTGAAATGTTTTACAGTGCCTGAACTTCATGCGTCAGTTTTACTCTTGTATAATGTGTGTTACTTTTAAAGGAACGGAATGGTATGCAACAGATGACTCATATACAAGGAGTAACGATTTCTGTCACAATTGGGGAAGTAGTTCATAATCACGTACTGTACTTGTGTTGTTTTGTTGAGATCAGTTTTTTGCCCAAGGCTATACACACAATTGAATCTTACCATCTCAGACATTTCCCAGAAGGTTCGTAAAAGATGACACACAAGCCCAATGAAAGCTGTAATTTGCTAAATCCAGATGACACCAATTACTGTGCCAACCATTACCAGAACAAGAAGTAATGTGATTAAATTGCATACGTCACGGGCTCACAGTCTCTCAAACGTCATATTGCCATACCATGTGAGCGTCATATTGTTTTGTTATTTTCAAATACATTTTCAACATCCATTTACAATGCATTCATGAGCAGAATGTTGTGATGAATGGCATAGAAGCCAGTATACTGCAAGTTATATTCTCAAACAGATGTTTAAAGTAGCAAAATTAGTTTCTCTACCCAGCACGTGTCTATACAAAAGTAGCTATCCTAGACAGATTTGATCCATAACTCTGTTATATAGTTTAACTATATTAATTGTAAATTATTTGTGAATACAATTATATGCTACCAGTCATCAAGGATATATAGGGATTTTCTTTTTCGAAAATGGTGTCCATTGTCCATTGTTAACCAAGGTCAAATACTTGGAATAAATAATAATTACATTATATAATTGTTATCTCTAATGAAAGCTGGTACTTAGAAGCATCATTTATTATGGGTAAATCCACCATTAGTATTGCTGCAACACAAATACTGACGCATGAAGAGGTTGGAATTTTTTATCCGATTAACCAGGATTCTGATCAGTCATTTTACGCAAGAAGGTTTACTTAGAAAGTTCCAAAGTTACATCTTATGTTCTATCAGCAGGATTTTATCCTCATTAAGGCTAAAAAGATCATTTGTGAACCAGCTGAAGCCAATTTAAGTTTTGTACAAAAGAGATTGGGGGTTGGTGTTAGGAAGCTGTGTACAGGGCATGGCTGCTCCTATTGGGTCAAATGAGGTGCAAATCAAAAGGTCAGAGTGCAGTAGGAATTTTGCCAAATTACTTTACATGGTTAGCTGCTGACACTCAGAGAGAAAGAGGGACGGCAACCAGGGAAGACGTATTTTTCGTTGACAGCCATGTTTGGCCATGTGAATTCTCAGTTCATAGCATCTGCAATTGACCCATCGCAAAGACCCACTCCCCTTAGTTACTGTTGCTACGCCCGACAAGCTTTCGGAACCAGTCAAGCTGCCCCCACTCAATTCATGCACTCCCTGGTGAAATAAGGAATAATTTCTGGAAAAATTACATGTTGATTTCAGACAGAAGCAGACAGAAAGGTCCTCAATATTTATTTGAAGGATATATTCAGGATGTGAAAGTGACGAAATGAAGTAAACAAAATAAAGATTGAAGCCATAGCCTACAGGTCACAGGGTAAAACTGAATTACTGCGTCACCTGCATTGCAAAAACTCAAACTCTTGCCAAGTATGTTTTTCAAAATTTATATTTAAAATATCTCATCACACTTAATATAAGACAAAATCACCTAAAGAGCAAGATTTAAGTGAGATAAAGAAGCTTGTTTTTAGAGCATTAGTGCATCTTGAATATCTTGTTAAGTGAAATAGTTTGGAAAACATCTTGTTTTGAGTCACATCTCAGATGAAACAAGCTTTTTTGACATGGTTTTTGATAAGGTTTTTAAACTGCTGTGTTAATTGTAAAAGATGTATCGTCTTGTTTCAGGAAATAGATTAAACTTGAATTGAGACAACAAATCTGCTTTATTGACAACTGCAGGTCAACATGCCAAACACACAACAACTCACAATGCACAGTACAGTGTGGCTATTTTTAAGAAAGAGGCAAAAGCTGGAATTATGTTTCCTTCTCTGTTCTGTCGCAGTCTGTTATTCCAAAAGTAATAAGTAAAAATAAATGCTATCATTAATTACAGTGTTTGTCAGTACTTTAAACATTTTTTTGCTCACAAATACCCACACTCAATACAGATGCCCGTAACAGCTGTTGTGGTGGCGAAGGCGAAGACACACCGAAAACAGAAACCCATCTCCTGTCACTACAGCAATGGCAGGTGAGTTTTTTTTCATGCTTTATAAATAAGGATAGGAATACCAAGATGATAAACCATGTAACTTACTGTGTCGTTGGAGTAACAGTAATCTGGTCTTTTATGACACAGTTATACATTAATTTTGTATATTGCAGAGCCTTGTCTGAAGTGACAGATTAGTATTTTGAGTTATTGGGAGGATTGACAGGGACACCAAGCTGCATAAGCTGGATAGCAAAAAGGTCATCAAAAGATATAGCAGCAGGTCAGAAAAAGTATCCTCTTGGAAGTGGTTTGAGCTACAGGTAAAGCAGGGATACATACAGATAACGAGGAATGTATTAACATTTGCGGGCAGCAACAGGTTATTACAAAAGAAAAACATTCACAATATAACACAAAAATGTGAAAAGTTAAAAATGGGATACAAAATTCATTTTAATAACTCGTGCGAAAGAGATAAATAATGGCCACATGTTATCTGCAGCACTTTACTGTCCCTATGTGCTGTCTTCAGCAGCCTATGCCTTAATGATGTGTTGCTAAAAATTAGACAACATACACACCAATGAAGTGCTGAAATTTAATGACAGAGGAATGGACGTCATCCTAAATTACGTCTCAATATCATAAAAGGACATTCATTAAGTACAGGACCGAGGGCAGAAACGTCAGGCAAAATGGCTTGGGCTTGAAAATGTTTAGCTAACTGTTAACTATCTGAGTAACTTTAGACTTTAACAATACATTTCTCCGGTTATGACAACTTGTTAAACATGTACAAAATACAACAAAATTGTGCTACACAGATAAAAAGGAGCAGTATCTATATATTTAATTGTGTTACCTTTGAACACACATAGATGTGTTTGGCTGTGGAATGATTACTAAGCTTGTCCGAACTCAGTTACTGGTGAGGCCGTCCGCAAAAACGTATCAATTTCATACACTTCTCCATGTGTCTGGCAGGTTTAGGGAACGGGTGACCAGTGGCGGCTCTTGCCAAATCTCTCAGGGGGGTCAAATGTTTGGATGATTGATGGGGATAAGGTTACCCATTCAATTGATAAATTAACAGCTAGTTAAGGATATAGAAGCAACTAAACTACTTTAGTATCGATGACAAAATATCAATGAAACATTCTATATGTTTTAATTTAGCAGCAACCCAAAAATCCATTTAAAGACCCGCCAGGATTTGGATTTCCAAGAACTTTATACTCCAATTTCAGTTTAAAAAGAAATAATTAAATTACATAACTCACTATTTACACCACGCTCCTATATTACACTGCTTACATCACATTACTCTTAGATTACACTGCTTACTTCACATTACTCTTATATTACACTGCTTACTTCACATTGCTCTTATATTACATTGCTTACTTCACATTACTCTTAGATTACACTGCTTACTTCACATCACTCTTAGATTACACTGTTTACATCACATCACTCTTAGATTAAACTGCTTACTTCACATTACTCTTAGATTGCACTGTTTACTTCACATCACTCTTAGATTACACTGCTTACATCACATCACTCTTAGATTACACTGCTTACATCACATCACTCTTAGATTACACTGCTTACTTCACATTACTCTTAGATTACACTGCTTACTTCACATTATTCTTATATTACACTGCTTACTTCACATTACTCTTAGATTACACTGCTTACATCACATCACTTTTAGATTATACTTCTTACACTTCTTTGCACAGTCTTTGATGTACCCTTGAAGACTGTGGCAGTTTTCAACTGCTCTTCAAACACCTCGTCTAGCGACGCTACTAAGTCGACAAGTCCGCAAAAAATCGCCAGCATGGCTTAAGCCTTCACTCTCATCTTTGCCTCTAAATGCTAATTCCAACAGGCCACAGAACTTCACACAGTCGATTAGACGGAGAGAGAGGAGCCAGCTGAGGTGGCTCGGGCATCTGTTTCGGATGCCTCCTGGACGCCTCCCTCGGGAGGTGTTCCGGGCATGTCCTACCGGGAGGCGGCCCCGGGGTAGACCCAGGACACGCTGGAGGGACTATGTCTCTCGGCTGGCCTGGGAACGCCTCGGGATCCCCCCGGAGGAGCTGGAGGTGGTGTGCGTGGAGAAGGAAGTCTGGGCCTCCTTGCTCAGACTGCTGCCCCCGCGACCCGGCCCCGGATAAGCGGAAGACAATGGATGGATGGATGGATTAGACGGCCTAGAATGTGGCGGCTCTTGCAAACCTCATCGTTGTGACGACGTACCGCTATCCGGTAGCTGTCGTCCAATTGTGTGGCAATGTTGACCGTACCAAAAGCCGCTAATTTCAGGCAACTGTCCATATGAATCTTCGCGGTTTCATGCTTTTTTACCTTCTCCGAGAGATGATGCATGTCGGTGACTCCTGTAGTTGTCCATGCCATGTCTGAACAGCTCTCGATATGGAACAAAATGCAGGGGTAGCAAAATAAAGCATTGGCTACTTCACAACCTGCTAGCCATTTTTTCCGCTCGTACTAGCTCTTCGAAAATCCTCTATGACATTTGTTCCCGCTCTTTGTTGATAATGTTACTTGTTTTATGTTTAAATGTGGTCTTGGTGGTCCTAATTCTTAAATTTTCAATTTATCCTGACTGCTATAACAGCTGAAAGGTATTTGTTTCAACGATAAGATAGAATTAATTGCGTTTACCATGACGTTGTTCAAGTTCAACTGGACTCAACTGGCAAGATTTCCCCAACGGTCTCGGGGTCTCCCTCTCAGTATTATTATTTTTTTAATCACATTAAATTAATATATTAATGTAGTATTTTCTTGTGGTTAAAATTCTAAATTGTTTTTAAATATTATTGAATGTCACTTCAACTGAAAGGTTCACAATTGCTGCACAAATGATGGGTACGTATGATGACGAAGGCACGTTAGTGCTAGCCCTCCCGGAACCCATAGAGAATGCATTGCAGGCCCTGAAATTCGAAAAAAAAATCTTTGAATGGAAGTCTATGGGAGCACTTGGGGCAAATCTTCGCCAGACTGAAATTGCCCAAAAAGAGGCGATACTCCAGAGAACGTGACTCGGTGCTGATTGGACTATATCCAGATTCCGAACAAACAGTGACAGCTAGCGTAACACTGTGGTTGAATATTGGAGAGAAAAAATCTCTCCCTTTCGCACTTTGGTGGTGCGTTGCCCAATTGCCCTAATGAAGAAACCGCCTCTGCAGGTGACACTGTATTGCCCAGCCTGTCTGGGTACCTGCTGTCTGCGTTGCAAGTCCCATAAAAGCACCTTTTTCACAATTTTCAAGTTCACCAATGTTATTCTGCTACGCCTTGTTTGTTTGTCGGACTGGTTTGTTTGTCGGACTGAATGACGGATAGCAACCATAAACATCATACAAGTCGACGCCCAATCGGCCACTGAGGTTTGCGGCCGCCATCTTAAACCGGTCGTAGTCCTATTAAATAAAAAATAAAAAAATAGGAAAAAGAAAGGACTAAACAGAAACATATCAAGTAACTTGTACATATCATACATACGTATACACATATGTATAACCTGATTGGTTTCTGTTTATGTATGTATATATTGGACCGGTTGATTGGACCCTCTTTGTTGCCTCTCTCTCCCAGGTGTTTGTTTTAACTCTGCACAGAAAGAAGATAACATTCCCTACTTCCCACATCCCGAGATGAGACAGTGGCATACATCATACTGTTCATTATATGTGTACTGTTGACTCCCTCTTGATTCCCACAGTGTGTTGCCTTTCTTACATGATAGAAAAGTACTGTCTGTCTGCCTTACAAATCTTATAGGTCAGTACCAGCAAATCATTGTATCCTTCATTGTTAACATAAGTAAAATTATATGGGTTAGCATAAGTGAATCATTATATTCTTCATTATGTAATATCATATTTTTTAGCATAAGTGAATCGTTATATTTTTCATTAGTAAATCATATAGGTTAGCATAAGTGAATCATTATATCCTTCACTTACCATTCAGATCAGAAAGTTCAAAAGCTGTGTAAAGAGCTATATAAAAATGTATTATTATTATAAGGTGCTAAAAGCTGCAGCAAGGGTGATCTGCCAAGCGTTAGCAATACAAGCTCCAAAGGTTTGAACAGTCACACACGTTGTGAGGGAGGAGTTTGAGACAGAGGATGTTTTCGTTCTGGGGAGCACATTGAGGAGACCCAGTTTGGCATTGGCATGGACACAATATGTTCTGCAAAACAGAACATATTAATGTGTCCATGCCAATGCTCTGCAAAACAGTCCTCTTTAAGGTGTGTGTGTGTGTGTGTGTGTGTGTGTGTGTGTGTGTGTGTGTGTGTGTGTGTGTGTGCAGAAATAGAGCCTTAGAGAGAGTGTGAGTGAGAGAAGAGGGTGAGTGAGAAGAGTGTGAGAGTGCGTATGTCACAAATCATTATAAATTGTTTATTAAACTTCTTCAAAATATTAGTTTAATGCAACTCCCTTTTTCCGCTTCTGTATCATATTTATAGTGTGTGATTGTACTTAAATTAAGTAAATTACCTTATATCCTACATCATATTTAGAGTTTGGATGTCTGGTCACTTTATATTTTATATCAGAATAGTATATGACTGTTAAGCCTACTATTAATATCAAAATGCACTGAACAATTTGTCCTGTATCATAGCTACGTGAATGACCTTTGCAGCAAAAAAAACCCTGTCTCAAAATCAGTTAGGTATTCAGTGAGATATGATCAGTAAAATGCACATTCAGCTCATTGAACCTGGCAAACAAGATACACTGAGTGGAGCTAATGACCGATCCAAGATGGCGGCTCCATGGCTCCATGGCATATGATGTCTATGATAGCAATGGGTGCACATAATATCGGCATTATGATTGGTCAGATCACATCTAAAACAAATTGCTGGCGAAGGGAATAGGCTGTATGGACGGCGGTGAATGACGTACTTCCAGTGAAATCTAAGGATGCTGGAATACTTTCGCCGATTGTAGAGTGCTTTGCTATACCTAATAACTTATATTGTCTTCTTTACTCTTTGGTTATAATACAGAAACGTTAGTCACAAAAACAAACAAAACAGCCTCCACTCATTGTTGATGCTTATTTGCTTTAATACATCTCTCTTAATACTCTCTCTCTCTCGCTCTCTCGCTCTCTCTCTCTCTCTCTCGCATCAAACATCTCCAGAGCAGCCTTGCGTGAGACGTACGCGTGCATGGAGCCTATTATACAGTTCATGCTCATGCACATGTTCCAGACACAAAAAGTAGAAAAATGGACAAAAAGGCTGTGAATCTTTGTTTTGTGAGATATGCCCACAATGCCAGGGGTTTTTCTCTCTGACTAGAAAAGGAGGATTCTAATGCGTCAACATGTGATCTTTGGTCTTTGACTTGAAACAAGAAGTGGACATTTCTTGTTCTGAGAATAAAGCTATCATGACGACTACTGCAGTCTTACATGAAGTCTGCTACAGTTGACAAAACTGCAAGAGAACGTGACATAAAACAAGATGTGGATGTTTCTCGTTCGAAGGATGGAGTTGTGCACAAGCATAATGAAGAACTTCCTCTTACGTCAGAAGTTGGCATATCTGTTTCCGGTTTACTTATTGTCTTCATCCACAGCCGCAACGAACAAACAAGATGAGTGCTGCTGTTGTACGAAAAAAGAGATGAAGGGCCCTATCTTGCAACCAGCGCATTTGGCTTTGTACACCAACACATGTAATATTCCTATTTTGTACCGGACACACAACAGATTTTCCGTCCACTTACGCACATCGGTAAATTAGGGAATGAAATTGCACTTCCAGGGGATGGAACAGCTGGAAAAAAGGAGGTGTGTTCTGGCGCAAATGTTCCCTGGCGCTATTTTGCAGTTTCAGACAACAATTCCGCCACTGACCAGGTTAAAGGTCAGTGGCGCGTTATTCAAATGGTGTTTTAAGGGTACAGGCTTGGCTATAATGTAGCTTGTGTACAACGTGCATGCACTTTGCTTCTCTTGTCTACTCGTACACTGCAGTTACCATTTTTGCAAACATAATTACAAGGAAAAATATTACTAAACGAGGGAAGTCATTGTGGTGTCCTTGAAGGTGTAATAAAGGGCTAGCATAAATCTAGCATACACATTTACCCAACATACAGTTGTTGCCTATTGTTTACACACATTTCACAAAACTTTACTCATTATGTCAAAACTACATAAAAGGATAACTTAACACTTGAATTTTACTCTAACAACTCACATACAGAATGAAACACTGCAATCAAAACTTAACACTATATATATATATCGATACATTGCTATAGGGGAAAAGACATGTACTTGTCTTTTATGTGTTGAAATATGTAGAAACCAAGGTTAGGGTGGACCTTTTGCCCAGCCACCCTCATGGACAGGCCATGATACATTGCCACCAGGGTAGCCCTGATGTTATCTGTTACACATCTCCACACTGGTCCTCGTGAAAATCTATATAGGTGTGTATGTAAGTGCCTATTACTTTTTGCATTGTGTTTAATATATGTTACAAAGAGTTGAGGCAAACAGTGCTTAGGTCTAAGCATTTGGTTTTAACGTTTATGCAATGGGCAAAAACTGTATTGAGGCCAACTGCTTTTCTACCATCCCCACACAATGTAACTTCTGCTTTTCTCTACCCTGATGAGAACGTCGGTCTCCGACTGTGCACGGCTCCTGCCGAGTGTACGCCTGGTGAATCCGGCGTTATAATGGCAATCCGCTATGGAACAGATGCGCCTGCTTATAGATTCATTGCAGGTTATGCCCAAACCATAACTAATGACTATGAGTAATCTAGTTACATCAGATCACCCAATTTTATCCTTGTGCTATGCACAAGAGTAATTCATCCCGCCGGTATAATAGACGAATTAACATCCTACGTCACACAGACGTCATACAGGTGCAACTGCGCATGTCGGTTGCAAAAGACAACAGGAAAAATGCTGTTTTGTGCAGTGGGATGCCAGAATCCATATGATCTGAAACACAAGTACAGCCAACTTTCTGCAGAGTGTGTCAACCTGCGTTTGGAAGTCGAGAAACTGAAATCTGTTAAATGAGGAACTAAAGGAGGAACTCAGAAAATAACACAATTTTCCTTTAGCTCTATAAAGACCAGCGCAGTTCGTGTTCTATTTTTCACAGGTCTGACCAGTGTCAATTTTGAGTGGTTGCTTCACAAACTTAAATACAGTGTAGAGGTTGTGCATGGCTCTATAAACCTGGAGGATCATCTATTAGTTTTCCTAATGAAACTAAGATTAGGGCTCAGCAACAAGGACATTGCTTTCAGATTTAATGTCCAACAATGTCACATCTCTAACATTTTGAGAAGTTGTCTCATGTCTGTGACTTTAAAGCCTCTCTTCAAGTGGCCAAGCAAGCAAACAATATTAAAGAATATGCCAAAATGTTTTAAACCTAAATATAAACATTGCTGGTGCATTATTGACTGTACAGAAACTTTGATTAACAGACCCACAAATTTTACCTCCAGAGCTCAGATGTACTCAACTTATAAAAGCCACAACACTTTTAAATATTTGGTTGGCATGTCAGCTGCAGGGGCCATTACTTTTCTGTCTGCAGGTTGTGGTGGGCGTGTTTCAGATAAACAAATAACAGCGGATTCTGGATTTTATGACCTTCTTGAGCACAATGATGAGATACCAGCAGATCGCGGTTTTACCATCAGATTCTTTACTTCCATAGTAGGAAAATAGAACACTATGGAAGTCAATGGGGTCCACAAACTGTTTGGTTACAAACATTTCTCAAAACATCTTCCTTTGTGTTCATCAGAACAAAGAAATATATACAGGTTTGTAACAACATTTCAGTGAGTAAATGATGACAGAATTTACATTTTTGGGCAAACTATCCCTTTAATACAACATCAGCAGCTTTTTTTTGTTCAATATTGCAATTAATTAAAAAACAAATATAATTGATATCTGCTTGTTATATGTACATGACCTGATCACATCTACATTGTGTGTCTACCTTTAACATTGCTCTTACACTTTACTCTAACTGGCTGCAGTTGAGTGTCTGTCCTCTTAGCCTTTCTGAAGTTGATCTCACTCAGTCTGGCTGGTTTCACCTCTCTCTTGGATGGGTTGAGCCACATATCCTTCCCTGAAGTACAACTCTTCTCCGTCTTCCCTAACCTGACCCACAGTTCAATTTTAAACATAAGTGCAGCTGCATGGCTGCAGCATGACCCTAACCTGCACAAAATAGTACAATGAATGAAAAACATTGGTTTAAATTGTGGCTTAAGCTAGAACAACATTTATTATTAGTTTGCTTAAATTGCTGACATTGACAGAATTGGGTAAACAATAGCATTTAAGACAGTAAACATGATTACATACTCAGCCATACAGGTGCAGTTCCCGGTAAGAATATAGTTGTTTGTCTTGTTGACGATAACCCAGACCTTGTATAATTCTGTCTTCTTGCCCTGACTTTGGCTAGGCAGATCCTCGGTCTTCAGCATTACGAAGTTTTCGATTTTATAGTTGTGAAATTGTATGTCTTGGACTTGACCACACAGAACAAAGTTGTACACGTCAAGAGACTTGTACACTTTTAGCTTCTCCTGAGTATATACACTTGGGGTCTCAATCAGGTAATTATATATCTCTGGCCACTGGATGCTTGGCCATTTCATTTAGTCATTTAACCACTGACAAGGTGCTATGGCAAACGAATCCGTAAGCTGTATCCCACTCAGTAACATGAATTTTTTTAATAACAGTGCTTATCGCTGGGTGACAAGCTGCTGTGATATGCGGACAACATAAAAAAATAAAAATATTCTATAATGTTCCTAAATCTTAACTACTTTGAACCGCTTCGTCATATCTCTAGTCTTACTGGTTATCACTCCCGGGTTTTATTCAATCGCTGGTGTGATTTCTTGATCTCGTGAAGTAGTGTTTACCTCTATCGTGAACATAATTACAGCGAAGAAAGAAGATTGTGTTTATGGTGGTTTTAACTTTCTGCTGATTGAGTATGGTGCATTGCTAGGTGATGTGTGTCTGATCCTTATGAAGGTCATAGAGCAAATTCCGTGTTTCTTTACACCAAGCTCTATACTCACTTTCTGTATCTCTTTTCCTCACTCTGTCTGACATTTATTCATTTCCTGTACTGGGGGTTGCATGACCACTGTGTAAACATTTGAAAAGTGGTCAGGGAACTTTATTTGTTCACCTGCTTTGTGTTTACCAAGGCTAAGATCACTATGCTCTACAGAGGCGTTTTTGTTCATTTGTTTGTTTGTAGCTATTAATCATTTTGAACTATCCTCTTTAAAATGACTTCCTCCCCTCTCTTCTAACTCCTCTTCTATCCTCTACCACCAAGATCACACACTCATGCACAAATGTCTTTGTTTCACTTTATCTTTGCCTCTTAGTCTACAGTGTCTGATAGTCAACCCAGGCCTTCTTAACTAATGCACAAGCAGTGTACCCTTTACAGTGACAGGCAACTACAGATAATGCAGTAACTTACTTAACCCTTGTGCTCTCTTTGGGGGACAGGATGACCCTATACTATGTTAAATGCACACACGCACACCCACAATGAGACATTTAGTTGTATGTGCTTGAATGAACTCAAACTACTACATGTGCAGCATGACTGTACATTTCAGTGCCCAAAAGGGTACAAGGTGGAAATTCAATTAAAAAGGTTGAAAGTGGGGTCTTATTGACCCTCAGGACAGGGTGAGTTGCAGAATACAAAGAGAGTACATGGGTTAAATATAGTATAAGTGATAGAGACATCCCAGTTTCATTACATAGAATAGGTCTGAACAGATCGTATGTCATATAAGCATAATATAATACCCTTGTCCCCAAGCAAACAGCAAAGCTAACCGGTGGCAGATTGAGGAAGTAGGTATTTTGAGGGGTACATAAATGCTGACACCCAGCCTTGTATTTGCCACAAAGGGGACAGTGACACACTTTCATTCAGGTTTCAAGAGGACCATCTTTTTTCAGGCCATGTGCAAATCTTATATAAAGGATACTTTGTCTTATTCTGGAGTCTCAGTGATCTTGACATAGTATTAGGCAAGAGTTCATAACCGAAGACCAGGCACATAGTCACACATTTACATTGCCAAGTTTTTGAGAACGGACCCAGCCTTTTATTTGCCCAAAAAGGGGACAGTGACACACTTTCGTTCAGGTTTCAAGAGGATCATCTTTTTTCAGGCCGTGTGCATTTACCCTTCTTTCCTTCCTGTGAATGTATACAAACACAAAAGTCATGAAATTTATATCAAACAGTACTGATTTAGACTGACGCATTGCTTTCATATCAATACATATTGTACAGTACAGCATGTGATTTCATCCTTCAGCTTCATTGTGGTCTTTCCATTCAACATGCATTGTTTTTCCAATCATGTCAATACATTATATTTACCCATTAGTCATTGGTATGAATTAGTGCACAGTGACCATGATACAGTTGGTAATTAAGTTGGTGAGACACAAACAGATTCCTAGAACTATAGATAGATAGCACCCATTGCTTGTCATGGAGTAAGTGACACAAACACACATTTCTGAAGGTTAGAGCAAGGTGTCTGTGATGCAGTCTGTAGGTAAAATGTCAGTGACACAGATTTCTGGACAGTGCAGTGCTGAATGACAGTTCTTATTGCTTTGCTAAAGGCATTGCACATGCAAATGATTATGCAGCCGACCATTGTATGCTTTTTCCTACATTATCAGTTGCTTATGCTGTGTTTATCAAAATGTATTATACTGGTTTTTTGATCAACTGTTTTACCCACCCACACTCACATCTAGATATTTACTTCATAACATAAGTCATTACATGCACAATGGTTGAGACTGTTGTCATAATTGTAGGCTTAATAAATTTTTTACAGAACTGCACGCACAGTTCTGCCAAATGGATGTTTCCTATATTTATATTAAACATTATGTCATAGTGGAATAACAGCAGTTCGGGGCGTACAATTTACACACGTTCTGCAATCCGACACCTCAGTTTCTGCATGGGTTTGTACGATGTGAAGGAGCTCTCCCCTCCCAAACAGAGTTTGTTGGGTCCATAGCCTGTCTTCTCCAAAACCTTTTCTCAGGTAGGCTACCGATGACTAGGCGGTAGAACTGCACTGCATGGGTGGCAGACCCGAAACAACTGAAGAGGCGCTTTGTGAATGATTAGACCTAGCTTCGACAGTTGATTGTATACATTATCACTAGCCTTAGAGTCAAATATAGTTGTACAATTTACAATTGTCCCTTCAATTTTTTAAATTGTCATCGTCAAACACTCCTCTGCTCATTCCAACTTGTTGTTTACAGCCTAAGTGGCTACTTCCCGGTGCATGACCTACGTCACGACCAAACGTTAGAGATTGGATATGGCAGATCCCGAGTGGCTCTGGGCAGATCCAATCGTTTTAAACTTCAACAGAGTACCCGCCTTAACGGAAATAACATTTGTCAGTGGATAAGTCCCAGAATCTCTGTGGAAATGAAATGTACGACAGTCTGGTAATGACCAGGTTGGTGTAGGAACACATCTCTGAAAATAACAGAGGTTTCTGGGAAGTCATTGCAATTCACTAATGAGTCCATCACAAACACTAGACCATGGCACCTGTAGTAGTTCTCAAACCAGATGGCCTGGGCTCCAGGACCTCCCGGCAATTCTAGCAGGGTCATCTTCCAGCCAATCAGATGCAGCTCTGCCTCAGAGATAGCAGTAGAGTCCAGCTTTGCTGCCTTGACACCAGTGAGAGAGACAGATGTCAAGTCAAGCCTGGCTAGTGTACATGCTAAATGAAACTGTCACACACAATCAGTTTACCTCTTGTTATACCTTGGAATAGAGATGTCTTTCCTGCACCATCTTTTCCAATCATTATCAAACTCACTTCCCTTTAGGAAAGCAAAAAAAAACTAACAAAAAACATTTCATATATAAATATTCTATAACAGTAACCAATCACCTCAAAATGTATGTTTCCACTAATATCAATATTATTTACATAAATATTCTATCTATATATAAAATATTTATGTATATCTGCGTCTGATTGGCTAATACCTATGTATTAACTAATGTACAGTATGTGGACCGATATATAGATTTAAAACTCAACACTACATCCCTCCCTTTAATGCTCTTAGTTTTTTTACTTATTAGTTATCCATAGTTGTTATAAAATGTCCCAAATAAATAACTGACTGCTGTGGTTTGCCTCTGACCTTCCTCCTGTCAGTATCCAGTGTGTGTGTGTGTAGATGCCAAACACAACTGCTAACATAAGGTATAGTGATTATTAATTTGTTGCCATCCACAAGCTATTTGTAGAGAATTCAATAGAATGTTTAATTACTGCCTACTGCAAGCCAAGCTGTTGATTGATAGCTACAGTAGTAATTTTGTTTCCGAATGGGTTAAGGAAATGGAATGAAAAAACGTACAAAATCTGTATATCATTCATTCTTTTGTTTTTCATTGAAAAAAGAAAAAATATTACAATGATATCTGTCGGCTTACTAGTACGTCGTATATATGCGTTGTTGGTAACGTGTGCTGACGTTGTGATGTTAGGCTACCACCGAGGTCCCCTGACCCAAGTCACTGGTTTTTGTCAAAAGCAAATCAGGGTTGATTTGTTTGTGTAGACTACACTCCAGTCGTATATTATAACCTTCCAGCCATACTGAAATTAGGAATACCCTTTAAATATTGTATTTCTCTTACTTTGGTACCCAGCATTTGATCCAAAAATTTAAAAAACGTGTTTATCTGTTTGCATTGGCATTTGCAGACTTAAATTTACTGTATACACATATATGTATGTGATGGTTCAAACCGATAAAGGTCATTGCAAGCCTACAGTATATGCCAGCATGCACTATACAAGGGTGTACTGTCTGTAAGAAGCAGGAGGACCTGCCCTGCATTGAGTGTACCCAGTGGCCAGGGCTGAAGTGAAAAGGAGGCTAACTGAGAGAGACATCTCCCTAGTGGGTCAAAGCCAGGCCCCAGCAGTGACGTAAATGTCACAGTAAATATTTCAAAGGCACAGGACAAGAGCAGGGTTTATTGTGGAGTCTTATCTTGAATCCACTGTCAATCATTTAGAGATACGGAGACAAACCTTTCTTCTCATTTCAGCTTTCTCATGTGTTCTGTATCACAGCACAAAGAGTCCCCAAAAGGATAAAGCATCTATTTATGGGCCGATGTGTCACATGAACATTCTTTGAATTCATCCAGATTTTGGAGTCAGTTCTGAGCTGTAAGACCTGATAATAGCACAAAAATGTATACATTTAGTTTACTGAGATGTGTAGTAAAACCATATAACCTTAGGCACAATTATAGACCTGATTACCTTAGTAAGACACTGTACAGCACACTACATTAGCACAATTCCTGACTCAAATACAATGCCTCATAGAATACCCCTATTTTTCTTGATGAGCTTTAAAGTTTTGATGCAATCTCCACCCCTTGAGGAAAAGAAGGGGCAATCAAATCCCCCACCTTCCTCAGCCGGTCCTTACTCCAGAGGAACAGTATCAAACAAAAGTATCCGTCCAAAACTGACCATTTAATGCAGTGTTTCCAATACATTGATTTTATATTGGCGGCCCACCACAATAAAACATTCACTGCCACAAATGGATTACCTACCTAACGTTTAACATGGCAAAAAAAATGTAATTGGCGAGTTGGGTGCAGCGGATTGATTCGCTCAGACCCTTGATTGTCTCTCACTAAAATGGACCGATCTGTGAATAGCACATAGACTTATACAGTAGACAAAGAGTAGACTTCTTTACAGAGAACCCGTAAAAGCTGATATACAAAAAATATACTTTATCATTATTAAAATTTCACCTACATCTCCTGCCTTCTCAATAGGGCAGTAGTCCCCTATTGCCCCCAGTACTAATAACTGGAGTCTAGAGCATAGAATGCCCCCCTCAATGACAGCCTTCTTGTTTGGTCCACCCACAGAAACACACAACAAACTAGTGAAATATAATACGACACTCAGTGACAATGCACTGTGTTCAAGAGGTGGCACTACAACCATGGCGATCAAACAGGGAGAATTACGTACAACAGCACGCTGGTGAATAGAAGGGTAACCATGGTGACCTACCTCCAACACAGTTCCGCTATACAATAAAAATGGGGGCGGTCGGTCAGCTACCTATTAAAAGGACCGAAACAATGAGGAAGGACAAGGGATGGGGTGTTGGGATTGTCAACTGAAGTCAGAGAGTAGTCAGAGTTTAGAGCTGTGAATCTCTTTCTCTGTGACTGTAGTAAAGACATTACTGCCTGACTGTTTAAGAAAGTGTTTTGCCATCTCTATATAAATAGAGTGACTAAATTCAGTTGAGTTCTGGATTTGAATGCGTATTTATCAATCTGCAGATTGAGATAGAAAATCAGATCTCAGACAATAAATGATGATGACACTAGGTTTAGGTCTGGAACATGGCTCTGTCCGATCTAAAGGCCGGAGGTGTCACGATCCACTCCGTTTCTCTCAGCATCCGCTTCGCTTCTCCCCTCTCCCCTTCACCTTCTCACTGCCACCTGTTCCAAGCACCTGCAGCCCATTGCCATCTGTGAAGTATTTAAACCACCTCTTCTCTGCCTGTCTGTTCAGCATGCCTTGTGTGAACATCCAGCCTTGGTTTGTCTTGTACATTGCTTACCTGGATTGTTTCCTGATCTGTGGACTACTTACCTTCCTTCCGGCTAAGATCCAACTCTGGTCCCAATTCTCTGGCTCAACTCAAGATCCTGGTTTGGCTCCAGCCCTTGGCCTGGCTCTCTGAAGGTCCGTTCAGTTTTGTCTGGTGGTTACTTAAAAAAAAAACTACTTACCTGCCTCGATCCAGCTCGGCTCAAGCTCTGGTTCCAGTTCTCCGGCTTAACTCAAGCTCCTGGTTTGGCTCCAGCCCTCGGCCTGGCTCTCCGAAGGTCTGTTCAGTTCTGTCTGGTGGTTACTTCAATAAAGAACCGATACATTTCACCGTCTTTGTGCATTTGAGTCCTCAGAACCTCTTTACAGGAGGACCATCTTTTATAGGGCACAAGAATGTAAGGCATTTGTAGTATCAGGGATTCCTGTTGTAACAGTGCTTAGCAAGCTGTTGAGAATTGATATTGATCCAGTGAATGAGCATGTGTTCCTTTTAACTAAGGACTTGTACTTTTATCCCAGATTAATCTGCTAATATCACAAATATGGCTGCTCACATTAGAGATCATTTCAGTTTTGGAGAATGCAATAAATATAGAATTTATAAATACCTATAAATTTAAGCTCCCACAAAATACACAGCTTTAAAGGTACCGTGGCATGCTGTGTTTGGATGCTTGTACATTGCCCTTACTGATCCCCTAATACTGTATCTGAAGTCTCTTTCCCAAAATACTGCCTTGGTACAGAATTACAAGCAGTCCCACAACGAGCATTCTGTAGGACATGCCATTTCTGTGTCTGTAGTTTTAAATGTTACCAGGAGGAGAACAGTCTCGTCTGTCTGAAAACTGCTATTGTATGGGTCTACACAAAGGTTATAGTCATTGGACTTGTGTGGGTAAGGTTTGAAAAGTGTGATGTCCGTTTTCATCCATGGATACCATGGGCTTTGGCTTGGAATCTAACCAGTTACTATTCATTTTGACTTGATGTGTTTGGTCTGTGTAGAATCGAATGGCACCATGCGATTTGAAGGGCTATGGATCCAGGGTTGATTGTAATTTGTAATTCTCCCAAAACTTTGCAGAATATGTTAGATGATATTGTATCAAGGTAAAAATGTAAAATTTTTAAATATACCGAAAATACTATGAATTTCAACTAAGATAGTCTTTATAAAAGGTGAATCAACCACATGTTTTGTGTTGGATGCAGGACGTCCACTACATTGGACATATGGTTAATTGTAAATTAGTACTTTGAAATAAAAATCTAAACTAAAAGAATAATATGGTTCCTTATATGTTCATGCATATCCTAATATTAAAAAAAATCCTCTGGGGTTCTCTCGGAATAGAAAGAGATTGGCAGGATATTCCAGCAGTGGTTGAGTTGGGCCTGTCTGTTGTCCATCTTGGATTCACCTGAGGTTTACTTGTAGTTTCGACTAACCACTGAATTAACCTCCATGGAGGGGGCAGTAGTGAGCATTCTAACAGCTCATGCTTCACGGATCACCCTAGAAACTTGCATTTCTTTCAAAGAGCTGACCACTGTAGTGACCGCTATGCAGGATTAATGTAAAAAACACTCAATGTTCTTAGAACATTTTAAAGTGATGTCAGAGTTGTATGTTCTATCATAGTTTGATTTACTCTGATGATTCAATTTACGTTTCAAGATTAAGTATTAATTTTGAGCAGTTTTAAAACCTGGAATCGCCTCTTGCCTTTGATGTTCCTTTGTCCTATTGTTGCAGTGGATATAACTGTATGGTTCATTTTAAGATAAGATTGATACTTAGAAACCTCAAGAAGTAACAAGCCATGGAAATAAGGATAAACATGTATTTATTTGATAGAAGGTTCTTACAAAGAAACAGACAAGAGGGTCAATTCAATTGGTCAATTTCCATTTTCTGTGTTGATGCTATACAAACAGAAAATATACAATTAAACCACAGGTCAGGTGATAAAGGACCATCACAGACAACGGCAATCGTCAAATCTTAATCCAGTACAAGACCTTGCAAGCTCTGGAGCTTGCCTTTCTCTTGCCAGAAGACTGGCCAGACTTCTAGGTTTGCAGGTGTTGGCCTGCAGATTGGTGCTATACCTACCTGTGGGCCAGACTTATGTCTTCAAAAGCAACATGGAACTTGGGATATGTTCTGCAGATCAGTTTGGGGAGGGCTAAATGTTGTTGTAAATTAATTTAATTTTACAGGAATAATTATATTTGTTTTTTTCCAAAGGCATGGCTCATCTTATTTGTTATGTTATTTGCTGAGCTGTTCGGAGGGCTGAATTAGTTCATCCTAATTAGATAATGAAATAATAATAAACCTTGTGCACTCCATATTCTGCAATTGATCCAGTCCTAAGGGTCCAAAAGCCTCACCTTCAACCTAAAAATGAAGCAGGTAATTATTTTTAACCTGTACTCTTTTTGGCTCTGAAATGTGCATGCTGCACATGAATCAGAAAGACTTTGTATTTGCTTGATTGAACTCAGACAAAACTATCTAAATGTCTCATTATCTCATTATCTTACTAACTATCACTAATGTCTCAGATCTCCGCAATCTGATTCCTCCAGATATTCCTTAATCGAGGGTAGCTTCTGCAGCATTTTTGGGTTACAAAGGCGTTCAAACTGCTGCAAAGTGTTACGCAACTTCAAATGATCATCCCTACCTTCCATCCTTCCATTGGTCTGACTTACTGGAACAACTACTGGGGGAGTCTCACACATGATAAGCCTTCAAGCATGTTGATATGGCACATGCATGAGGAGCGTCTACGAGGGGTCTACAGGGGGTTTTATGACATAGTTGGTGTCACTGAACTTTTTCTCTACCAAATATGGACCAGCAAAACTGGCAGAAAGCAATGAGCCAGGAACTGGCAGTAAAGCAAGCACTTGCTAACCTAGCAGAAAACAACAGCCTTTTGTCATACCGCACCTTCTTGTTTTATAGTGTAGAGGCAAGTGACTCTTTAGCTAGCCTGCATGCAGCCTTTCCCGCATCTGACTGACAAAATCCAACACGTTTTTATGCACTCTACTGGGCGAAACAGACAGAACACGCTCTTTCAACACCTTAAGCAGACTGCATGGTGGGCGTTTTTGGTAGTGGACCAACACAATCAAGGATCACTCATTCAAATAGTTCCCTGACCACAGAAATCGGATGAAGTGGCACACGAGGAACAGGTTGTGATTCATTTTCCGCGAGTAACACATGACACGTCTTACAATACTATACAATAGCAAATTTAAAACCCGTCCAGAAAAAATGTCGGAGGGTTCTGTTGTATGGCTTAGTTTTTCCTAAGTGCCACCAAGCAAGGTCATTGCGTTGCCCATTTATGCATTAAAACACCTGGTTCTACGAAGTACGAAGAGTCGCTGTGTTATATTTCCTTAGAGGAGACAACTGCATCAAAACACTTGCGAAAGCTTCTTTTTGCCACTCAATCAGCTTTTGAAGTGAAGTGACGTATTGTCAAGTATGGTTACCCATACTCGAAATTTTACCTCTGCATTTAACCCATCCAAGTGCACACACAGTAGTGAATAGTGGGCAACCGCACACACACAGTGAACATACACCCGGAGCAGTGGGCAGCTATTGCTCCAGCGCCCGGGGAGCAATTGGGGGTTCGGTGCCTTGCTCAAGGGCACCTCAGTCATGGTATCGAAGGCAGAGAGAGCGCTGTTTATTCACAATCCCCACCTTCAATTACTGCCAGTGCAAGAATCGAACCAGCAACTTGAGGGTTACAAGCCCAACTCCCTAACCATTAGGCCACGACTTCCCATTAGGCCACGACTTCCCGGGGTGACCGACAATTGAGCGTTGTGCAACAGGGGTGCGACTGTGCATTCCACATTTTTTAGTGCTGGTTCAAAAATCGAGTCGGGCAAGTCTACCACGTCTCCCAGCTAGCGAGACTGTGCCTTTGATAGGAAACAAGCTGGAAAACAGGGATAAGATAATGGTTGACTCCTTTCACCGGCAACCGAGGTACCACACCAGATCGGGAACGTCCCAACACCACATCTGACGTTAAATGGGCCCAGTGCAACAGCACAGACACTGTTCAATTTGAAACCCTGTAGGGGTCACACACAACCTTCTTTGGTTCTGAAGGATATAATGATTCACTTATGCTAACCTATATGATTTACTAATGAAGAATATAATGATTCACTTATGCGGAAATATATGATATTACATAATGAAGAATATAATGGTTCACTTGCTAACCCATATGATTTTACTTATGTTAACAATGAAGGATACAATGATTTGCTTGTGCTGACCTATAAGATTTGTAAGGCAGACAGACAGTACTTTTCCATCATGCAAGAAAGGTAACACACTGTGGGAATCAAGAGGGAGTCAACAGTCCACATATAATGAACAGTATGATGTATGCCACTGTCTCATCTCGGGATGTGGGGAGTAGGGAATGTTATCTTCTTTCTGTGCAGAGTTAAAACAAATACCTGGGAGAGAGAGGCAACAAAGAGGGTCCTATCCACCGCATAAGGAGATAAGACGGCCCTCGTACCAGGAGCGGAAACCACCAAAGGCAGAGGTGCTCCTGTCCCAATTAGTGCATGATGTTATCTATATATTACTGTGGGTCTCCCAAGGAAAGGTGTCGTTCTTTGCTGTGCCAAGCATAAGACGCACGTAGTTGTGTGCTGTTAGGAACCTTGGAGCGACCCAGATATCTGCATTAGAATTGTACTGTTAGGGAATAAACTTAATTAAACTTAACTATACTGAATCCTGGTGATCCATCTTACCACTCTCGATGCGTGAACACGTAACGGAGTAAAATCACATACTCCAACAGTTCTTTTAATGGTTTTTAGCAAACAAGGTATGGGTGCATAACCGCCACCTACCAGACTGGAGTATGATAGGATAAACCGCACAAGTTGCTCTCCCTAACACAAATGGACTGTCTCCAATTCTTCATAATAGCTAAGTAAGAGCCCACATGATCACAGTAGGACTATGTTAATTGTTTACATCTATATGTGGACATTCACAGATGCCTTGATACAACTGGCTGGGACGGATGTAAAAAATTTAAGTGCTCAGATAATAAAAATGGATGTTTGTAAACATTCATTTTTTATGTCTGTGCACAATCAAATTGTACATTTATACACGAACATTGTTTTGGAACTGAAGGCCTTCCATATTCCTGACCGTATGCTTTACATTTAAATAGTAACGTGTCATGTGTCACTCTTCAATTTGAGGTGAAAAAGACGCCAACTGTCTGCAAGACGGAGGTTTTTGTGCGTGGTTGAGACGGGAACGCGTTCAAAGTCGGTGTTACTTACCCATGCTTAACATACGGAGACGATTAAATACTTGGTCAATAAGCTTTCATTAATCAGACCCTGACGAGCAGTGAGGATAGCTACGACGACGATAGCTACGATAGCGGCCTCCTCGAACATGGCCACCTCCGAAACGTAGGTCGCACTATCGAGTAATGCAACGGAACTCCAAAGAAAACAGTTTGTCGCGCACTTGATTGCATGGGCAAACTACAAAGGTAAGTAGGGCGTTTCTAGCGATGGAGCGAGATAAAGAAATATGTTCCGGAGAGTAGGGATCGGCCTTGCCTGATTGAACTTGCGCAAACTTTCATGTTCCAAAACCTTTGCCGTTAATTTACATGATCAAATAAGAACGTGTGCATTTAACTTATACTTCCACTAAAACTACGTCAGACATTTCGGTCATTCGTAGACTGAAGGGCTAGCGTTCTTACCACAAGGCCATACTTAATTAATTGAAACGTGTGAGAAATACTATCAGAACCTAAAAATAAATGTTGTGGATGTAAAGTAGTAAATATGTTATGTGGCTTATTATACAAAAATATATATGATAACACATTTTTGACACTTGCACATCAAACCATTTGTCACATAACTTTCATTTATCAAACTGATGACGATTTAAATACGAACGTCTCGAGGGCTTACGTCATCGATTTCCTCAATCTTTCAATACAGTCGCCATACCATAAACTGACCAGCAGGTGTCCCTATGAAGACAATGTATTGAACGCAATGAAACAGCAATACTTTTTGGGCAAATTTTTTTTTTAAATAGCTTGTTGCTTTGGAAAGCTTTGTTTCCCCCATCACTAGTTTTTTGCCAATTTGAAACCACGCTTGACACTATTGTATCAGTATCTATTGCTACTTCGTGAGAACGGCTTCATGCGTAACATCACGATCCAGTTGTACACAAGACTCTTGTCAATGGGCTACATGCACAGGGAGGTGATAATATACTTCCACTACAATCTCGGTCAGTGGGGCCATTTCCGCTACCATATATACCAAGCAATAACAATAGCCGTAAATACATATCCTACAATTTGATGGAGAAAACATTTTAGCCTAATTACTATTTATTATAAATATCATTATCTCACCTTAGGGCAATTGGATGTGACACATAGCCACATAGTAGAGACGACAAACATTCTGCTCGAAATGTTATCACAATAGAGAGTTCCAAGCATCAACAAATGCAAAACTTAACATTTCTGAACATTTAGCAAACTTAACATTGTGATAAAACACCATTGTGATATTTAATGTAGCATATGATGTACGCTAATATTATTACTACAATGACTTTTGAAAACAGTAGTCAGTTTTTGCTTGTTAACTAAGTCGTTAGCATTATTAGCCTCTGTTGGACGGTCATATTCAACAATGGGCTGTGATACATCCATTTTCAACCGTTAAAGGGGTGATTCACAGGGTTTTCAGGCTATATGTTCCTTAAGGTCTCTGAATAGGGTTTGTTACATTCGTTGGGCTGAAAATGGCTCGAGAGCTATTTCATGAGCCTTAATGCAACCTTAGAAATAGTCCAGCTTTAAAAAGCCTGTTTTATCCATACATGGTATGCACCTTAATATATGCATGAGCTACCTGCTGATTGGTTGGTGTACAAAGAGCAAAGCTGCACAGCAAAGACAGTCAGACATGCATCGTGAATTGTAGATTTATATCTTAAGTGAATTATTATTTAACCTTTACATTATTTCATTATTTACATTACATTACATGTGGGAACATGGTATTAATCAAATCTACAGGATAGTAAGACCTGATGTGTTGGGTAATTTATCCTATTTCCACCACCATGGAATAAGTGGGCTGGTGTCCCGGGCTGAAAAGCCACCAGACCACCGGGACACTCATTCTGTATCTTCGGGAATACTCATGTTTTCAAAATAGGCACTTTTACATGTTTTTAATTGTCCATTTGTCCAATCAGGAGGGTCCGTCCTCTGCTAGATAGGGCCTACCATCTTAGCTGTCACCTCTTTGCTGTGATACAGTACCACTCTTTGAAGTGGTATGGGAAGAGAGGGAGGGAGGTAGAATGCTGATGAAGGGTTAGGAAGCCTGTAACCTTCTGACCTTTCTACTCTCAGAATCTCTCAATTTCCATCTTTCCAATCTCAGATTGTTGTCATGGTAACACAAGGTTTTTGGTACCTGACTAAGGGAGTTAATTGAAAGATATCCTTTGGGTCAAAATACCTCCAAAATAAGAATAGGCTTAATCTGTGTAAATTGATTTATGTATATTATTCCAAAGAAGTTGTTCAAAGAATATGATTAATAATTTAAGAAAAGCTGTCATTTTATTTAGAGACAATTTGTCAAAACAATGAAAAGAACAATTTTTGAATGGTCCAGCAAAAGAGTGAATATGTAAACAATAAAGCAGCTTGGTTTGCTCTGAAGTACCATTCAAGCAGAAATATGTACAACAAAAAGGCGAGCGTAAGAAATCTTAATTCAACACATTACTTGTGGTCGCCATTCCTGTGATATATGCATTAACACCATTTAACCAAGAACAATTTGCTGATTGACTCACCCACCCCCCAAAAATAAATTGAAATTGAATTTTTCTTTATTAACACATTTATCAGATGGCAAATGAAGGCAAAATGAGCAACACATTTTCAATGTGTATGTACTGAAGTATACAATGAATTTAAATAATATTCAAATGAGACCTGTGTGCATAACCCTTTTAAGTTAGACAGGCTGCAGAAACAACCACTTAAAGAATGTGATATGTACAGTGATTCCCGTGTCCCTCATCAGTCCAGATGCATACTGTTTTAAAAAGAAAATCCAAATTTAAAATATCTTCAACAAGGACCAATTGTGGCAACACATATAGAAATACAATTTCGAGGCTTTTTACATAATGTGATACAAATTGCATAATATATGCAGTTTATATCTACAAAAATCTTTGCATTTATTATTAACAATAAAACAACCTTGGTCACATCCACACCAACATGAGTACAATTATCAATTTCCCAATTTAGTTTTTAGTTTTAATGGTATGCTTATAAGAAATCTATAACTCACGAGCCTATGAAAAATACTTTCTGGACAGCAATAGTCTTCATAAGTATCATTTCGTAATGAATCATATTTTATAAAGGTTTCCACTATTGAAAAGTACGCATTATGCAACCATTTTTCAAATAAAATAATTTGTAAAATATACAGATTAGATTTCATTCATTTAATTAGTTACTAAGCGTGTGATATTTTCTATAGTTTTCAGATAACAATAATAATAGACCCATAGTTCTTGTGATTCAGCCATTAATTAGGTTCCAAAGCTTTCAGTTCCACAACTGAAATTTAAGCACTACTTGCTCACACTTGGCTGGCAAACACGGTAGCCATGCACAATGAGTGAATGTCATCTTAATGACCAACGGGCTTCAGGTAAACTTCCCATTTTATTGCCTCAAAAAAAGTCTCGTAATAAAAGAACAAGTAAAATAATAAACAAAATAATGCACCAATACCTTATATTTAAATTAATAAGGATATATATATTAAAGACTTGGTCCTGTTTCCCTTACGCTTATCTATAGGCCAAAAACAAAAGGAGGATTGATAAGGAGATAGCACTGCCAGGTAAAAAAAAAGTCAAACCACAGTGCTCCTTTAATACAAATGATAAAGGTCATCATATGAAATAAATACAATAACATTATGGATTTAATAAATACAAAATAAGCATAAGATATTTCAGGTTCTGTTTTGAACATTACTTTAAACTGTAATCATTTTGTAGTTTACTTATTTAATAAACAATACCCCCATCCTCTCAACAGTTGAATCCATCCCAGAGAATCAAAGCACCCTTATGGGGGGTCAACATCATGACCGTGTCAGTTTCAAAGTAAGCCCACTCCTAAACACAGCATCATTCCCAATATATTTCCTTTACCCCTTGTGCTGTCCACATTCTGCAACTCCACCTGTTCTAAGGGTCAAAAAGGCCCCACCTTCAACCCCTAAATAAAGAAGGTTGATTAAATTTTTACGCTGTACCCTGTTGGGCACTGAAATGTGCAGCTATGCTGCATATGAATCAGATTGAGTAATGTCTGAGTTCAATCAAGCACATACAATCTACATGTCTCGTTGTGGGTGTGCGTGTGTCTGCATTAAACATAGTGGCAGGTCATTCTGTCCCCTGACGAGAACACAAGGGTTAAAAGCTACAAAAAAAATCCCTGAGGTGCACATGCAACAAACACTCCCCCTTCACGACACCAACAAGGCTTATGCAAAACACCTTTTGGTAGGAGTTGAAATAGGATTTCAGGCAGATTCACGCTTGAGATCATACAAAACAACAACCGAACTGAGCTTGCATTTTATACCCGGATTCTTAACTGAAATGCTAGCTGCCATAATCACGTCTCATTAATCCCAACACTGCTTTGCTCACATTTGGAAGGCAGGTATGGAGTCAACAAGAAACAATTAGCAAACGGGAGGTCACAGCTTTGGACCATGAACATAAAAAACTCAGTACATTGACATACGTTCCTCTGAACATGATGTTGCGTTACCCTATCACAGATTCCATAACAGAATGTTTGACAGCTTCCTCTAACAACTGATTGTCTGTAAAAGTAGCAGGGGGTTCTGAGAAAGACTCTGATTGGCCAATCAGAGACTCCAGAAGGCAGGTGCCTGGGTCACTGGCCTGAAGGAGACTGGGGTAACTAGGCACCTGGAACTGAAAACAATTGTCCACGTGTTCATATTCTTTAAGGGAGTTGTAGAGTGAGCTCGGGCCCAGAAAGGGGAAGCCATTAAAAAACTCCAGATCGGACTCGGAGGATGAGCTCAGATCCATGCCATTGCTGACTGACTGGTCAAAGGACAGCAAGGGTGTACATGGAACAATGCAACTGTGGAAGAGACTATTACCCTGGTTTGCGTTCTCGTCCAACAGTTCCGACATTGTTGCTGCCTGACTGCCCATGTGATCATCTATAGAGTCTGACAAGGCGGCATCAATACTTTCATCCTCATCAGGGAACTCTGCCAAGCTGAAGCCTCCAAACAAGGATGTGGCTGACTGCTGCAGAGCTTGCTGCTTCTCATGACAGTTGTTGAGGCAGTTTGTCACACCCCTGAAGTTGAAGGTACAGCCTTCGTTGTCAGTGTTGCTAAACCTCAGGATACAGCTTAGGCTGCTCCCATCCACCCCTAGTGGGAAGCATTCCTCAGCTGGGCTACACTCCCCTGCCTCAGAGTCCAGCGCAGAGGAGCCCGAGGACAAGTCTGTCATGTCACTGCTGCAGCTGTTCTCCCCACCAGCCACCAGCTCTTTGCTGAAGTGGAAAGAGGTTCCAGCGGGGATAGGAACAGTTTTGCAGGAATGATCCGCTTGAGGTGAGAGCCCCAGGGTCTGGCAGCTGTGGCTGTAACCATGGTTAGAGCAAGCTAACAGGAAACCATTGACCTCAGGCTTCCCTTCCATCACCTCTTCCTCTGGTCCAGAGTGCTCCTCCAGACGTTTCTCCAGCTCCAGTTTCATGATGGTGTGGATGTAGTGAGTCTGCACACGGCTGGAGTTAAACTCTTTGCGGCCTTCCGTGTTTCCGCAGCCATCCTTAGTGCATCCACAAGGGAAAGACGAGTGGTCCATCTAAGAAAGACAGGAGTAAAGGAAAAGTGCACATTTTTTGCATTAGAGTCAAAAGGCACTACAGGGGCACTTTTAAGTTTGGAACATTATAACCAAAACGTAATTTTTGTTAAGTAAACACTTTATGTTTACAATTTTTCCCTCTACCATTTGATTCATATAATTAAAGCCTACTCAAAAAAAGGTTTAAAAATTGTGTTTGTCACCTGACATTTGATACCAGCAAGGCTGCAACTGCAGGTCTCTGGCTCGCAAAATCCCTGACAGTTGCAGCCGCAGTCTTCACGTGACACACGCAGCTTGTGCAACTGCCTCTTCTCCTCCTTGTCAATCTTCTTGACACCTGCTGCTTTGAGAAGCATATGGCGCTTCTTGGATGAGTAGGGGTGCAGGAATGAACCATCGTCCAGACAGGCACTGGCGATACCCAGGTCCAGCTCCTCTTCTGAGATGTCGTCTATGGTCAAGTGCTCTGCCTCCTCACTCTCCTGCGTACTGGCCTTGGTCAGCTGTAAAGGGATGATGGATTATTGACAAGACTTTGAGGTCTATTTTTCTCCATTCTAACAATCATAAAGTGTAACTGGCCAGAGTTCTGCACAACCAAGGTCACCTTCAGTGTTTCCAGCTTCTCTTCCCTTAGGCGGGACAGGAGCTTCTTACGGCGTAGTACCCTCTGCTCTGTGGCAAACTCTGCCAGTGTGTAGGTGCGCAGGGCACTATGGCGCAGCTTCATTCCCAGTGAGCAGCCCCCCCGGCTGGGCACGCTGGTGAAGCCCTGGCAGCGCTGGAAGAAGAACACAGTCACCTGGTCAAAGGTTACGTTGGTCCGGCGTTCCCGCCGCACCCGCTTTGCCTTCCTCAAGATGGATGTGGCTGATGAACAGATAGAATGGAGAACAAAGGGTTAGGATACAGACAACAAGGAACAAATAGAGAAACACACTCAAATATTTTGGGGGGAATGTAATCCTGCCTATACACATTGCTGAAGCACAGCTGCTTTATGTTGCTCCCCACAATGGATCTGGTGGGAAACTGGAGCTTCAAACCCTTCAGCCACTGTACAGCATATCATTCTGAGAAATTGTACCCACACGCTTTCCTCCATAAAAACTAAAAACTTTAGGGGTTACTGGATACACAGACACAGCATGATATTTATACCAGAGTGTGTGTATGTGTGTCATTGCATGAAATCTATTCAGCCTGCAGTAGACGGACATTCAGGCCTGTGACATCTATAAAGACAAATGATTTCCTCATTACTGCTTAATCAGACAGCCAAACCATTCTTCTCTCTTAGAATACTTTCTTATGCAACACATCTGTTTGTTTGTCTGAGGTCTAATGATACTTTCCCTCCCACAGTCCTACATGCCTTCCTCTCTACCTCTCCCTTAATCATTTTCTGTCTGTCTCTCTCCACACCTGTGCTGGGTGCATGCCTACTACTCAAACAGGCCTCTGCATGTTCACACTCACTTTGGAAATGTGTAGCTGGGGAGCTGGGGGTGGAGTCTAATGTATCAGAGTAGCAGCTTTCCGAGTCCCAATCGGAGTAGGCTGAAGACGAGAGGGAGGATGGTGAGGAATAGCACAGGTCCTCCTCCACCTCCTCATACTTCCTCTTGAGAATGAGTTCACTCATGGCCATCGGTACTGGGTAACAATCTGTGGGGGCACAAATGGCAGTTACTACACGCACTAGTAACTGTATGTTACTAGTGTGTCCCGGTCAAGTCAAATATATACAGACGATTCCACTCAGGTCCATAAATATTTGGACACTGACACAATTTTCCTCATTTTGTCTGTGTATACCAACTCAATGGATTTTAAATTAAGCTATTAAGATATTCAATCAAGTGCATACTTTCATCTTTAATTATTTAAGTCCAAATCAGGTGAACAGTGTATGAATTACAACAGATTTTCTATGTGGGGTCCCCCCTTTTTAAGAGACCAAAAGTAACTGGACAAACTAATCATAAACGTAATATTAAGTCTAATTGTCCCTTTAAATATTTGGATGCAACTCCTTTGCAGTCAAGGACAGCCTGAAGTCAGGAACCCATAGACATCACCAGACGCTAGGCTTCGTCCCTGGTGATACTCTGCCTGGCTCCTACTGCAAATGTATTAATTTCCTGCTTGTTCTTAGGGTATTTTCCCTTCAATTTTGTCTTCAGAAAGTGAAAATCATACTCAATTGGATTCAGGTCAGGTGATTGACTTGGCCTTTGCAGAACATCCCTCTTATTTGCCTTAAAACAGTTTTTCTAGTTTGGTTGCTTTCGCAGTATGCCTTGGGTCATTGTCCAGCTGCACTGTGAAGCGCCCTCTAATGAATTTTAAGTATTTGGCTGAATATTCCCACACTATTCAACAAATACTGAATCCTTCACATCCAAATCCCATCTGGTCGGCAAATGCATTGATCACTTAAGAGAAAAACTGAGAATGAAAAGAAAAAGGACAAACAAGAGAAAGAGAGACAGAAGGGAGAGCAGTAGGAAGATATTTAGATATCTGAACTGCCTCTAAAGATCTTACAATCTACACTCACCGGCCACTTTATTAGGTACACCATGCTAGTAACGGGTTGGACCCCCTTTTGCCTTCAGAACTGCCTCAATTCTTTGTGGCATAGATACAACAAGGTGCTGGAGGCATTCCTCAGAGAGTTTGGTCCATATTGACATGATGGCATCACACAGTTGGCGCAGATTTGTTGGTTGCACATCCATGATACGAATCTCCCGTTCGACCACATCCCAAAGATGCTCTATTGGATTGAGATCTGGTGACAGTGGAGGCCATTTGAGTACAGTGAACTCATTGTCATGTTCAAGAAACCAGTCTGAGATGATTCCAGCTTTATGACATGGCGCATTATCCTGCTGAAAGTAGCCATCAGAAGTTGGGTACATTGTGGTCATAAAGGGATGGACATGGTCAGCAACAATACTCAGGTAGGCTGTGGCGTTGCAATGATGCTCAATTGGTACCAAGGGGCCCAAAGAGTGCCAAGAATATATTCCCCACACCATTACACCACCACCACCAGCCTGAACCGTTGATACAAGGCAGGATGGATCCATGCTTTCATGTTGTTGACGCCAAATTCTGACCCTACCATCCGAATGTCGCAGCAGAAATCGAGACTCATCAGACCAGGCAACCTTTTTCCAATCTTTTATTGTCCAATTTCGATGAGCTTGTGCAAATTGTAGCCTCAGTTTCCTGTTCTTAGCTGAAAGGAGTGGCACCCGGCGTAGTCTTCTGCTGCTGTAGCCCATCTGCCTCAAAGTTTGACGTACTGTGCGTTCAGAGATGCTCTTCTGCCTACCTTGGTTTTAACGGGTGGTTATTTGAGTCACTGTTGCCTTTCTATCAGCTCCAACCAGTCTGGCCATTCTCCTCTGACCTCTGGCATCAACAAGGCATTTCCGACAACAAAACTGCCGCTCACTGGATATTTTTTCTTTTTCGGATCATTCTCTGTAAACCCTAGGATGGTTGTGCGTGAAAATCCCAGTAGATCAGCAGTTTCTGAAATACTCAGACCAGCCCTTCTAGCACCAACAACCATGCCATGTTCAAAGTCACTCAAATCATCTTTCTTCCCCATACTGATTCTAGGTTTGAACTGCAGGAGATTGTCTTGACCATGTCTACATGCCTAAATGCACTGAGTTGCCGCCATGTGTTTGGCTGATTAGAAATTAAGTGTTAACGAGCAGTTGGAGGGGTGTACCTAATAAAGTGGCCGGTGAGTGTATAAGTAGGTAGCCGAGGTATCAATGCCCAGTTAACACATTTACAAAGGCCTCATAGTAAACGTGTTCAACTCACTGGCAACTCCTACGGCCCTGTGGAGAGGCTGCTGATTCAGCCATAACAACAATCAATCATTTGAGAGGAAAGTGGGGTGTAAGGCAGACAGACAGACACAGAAGAGGACACAGAACCTTACAGAGGAACCAGGGAAACGCTGGCCAAACAACAATCACCGCTCTGCCAGTCTGTCAAAACATGAGGATTTCTGCTCCCTCATTTCCACTCTGAACACACTGCCAAGTTGTAGTTATCTGTCCCCTATCTATCCCCTTTGTCCTAATTGAGACAGCACCCGTTTCCTTGTGTTCTTGAAGTAATAATTGTTAGACTTCTCATGCATTCATGCACACAATATTCATGGCATTCGTTCGAGTGGGTTACTATTTTTATTACCAGATGAGATCCGGGCTGCACCTCACAAGCACCATAAGAACGGGACAAGAGAGTGAGATAGGGAGGAGATGAAGGAATTGAAGAAGGGAGTAGGTACAAAAAGGGCTGGGCTGGACTATAGCAGACTGACGTACAAGAAGTCATGTTCACAGAGAAACAAATAAGTCTAGAGGCTGGATTTGTCACCACATCTAGCTAATGCCAACAGATGCTGTTTGATTTTCATTGAAACCTTTACTACGTGGCCAAGCAGTCTTGGAACACAAACTTACTCTGAATATGGGCCACTACGTGCGATGACGAGAAAGTCTTGTTTGACCTCTCCAGTCCAGTTTCCAGAACATCTTCTAATAGAAGGAATAAAGGACTAGTGATGCATTTCATGGAAAATTTGAATTTGGAATTGTGTGTCATGTCTCTCGTCACAATTCCTCATCGCAAATTGGTCACATGTAGTGCTCCATTACAGAACACCTGAGATCTACATTTGTTGATCATCTGGTCTGCTAATCTGGTGAGGCCAATGTTGTGATAGCTATACATGCATGTCTGTCCACACACACATACGAGGAAACACATGGGTTCACATTACATTTTTCCATCGCCCAGACCCTTTCCCAAAACTGAAAACAAAGCTTGAATATCCTCAATGAGGAGCACCGGCTCACCGGCTAAGCACGGTATTTTTTCAATTGAAGGCTGACGTTTGAGGGGGTTTGGGAAAGGTGGGGTTAGAGAGAGAGGGAGGAAAGGTTTGGAGTGAGGTCCATGGTGTCAGAAGTGGGTCATTGTCTCTTAATGGCAGTCTACCTGACACAATGATTTTCGAATCTTGTTTAATAGGCAGAAACAACAGCAAGGGATTAATCCCAAAGAGGGAACGCCTCCACTTTATCTTTCAGTCTCTCCCTGTCCGCTGGGCACCTACACAGAAAAGGCTAAATGACTCATTTGTCCAAGTGAGTTCCGAGATATTCTTTGGCCGAATATGGCCACTATAAATGCATGGATGGATGGATGTTAAGGATTAGAACCATAGACCATGGCCTGGCAACTCAATCTTCAAACTTCTAAAGCATCAGAAAACAACTGAGTCTTGATTAACGTAGTTCAATAATAGGTTAGTTAGGTAGGTGCAGAACTGTATTTGCAGTGTTGAAGTTAATGTGGTAGTTACAGTTTGTCCATAACGAACACCATGTTCGAGCACAAGGGCGTCCATCAGTGCACGTGGCACCAGGGCACCCTAGGCCGAAGGTCGATGATCGACTTTGTTGTCGTGTCCTCTGACCTCCGGCCTAGGGCACCCTAGGCCGAAGGTCGATGATCGACTTTGTTGTCGTGTCCTCTGACCTCCGGCCAGGTGTCTCGGACACTCGGGTAAGGAGAGGGGCGGAGCTGTCAACCGATCACCACCTGGTCGTGAGCTGGATCCGCTGGTGGAGAAGGAAATCGGACAGACCTGGCAGGCCCAAGCGTATCGTGAGGGTCTGTTGGGAACGTCTGGCGGAGCCTTCTGTCAGCGAGGTCTTCAACTCGCACCTCCGGGAGAGTTTCTCACAGATTCCGGGGGGGACTGGGGACATTGAGTCTGAGTGGACTATGTTTTCGGCCTCCGTTGTCGATGCGGCGGCCCGGAGCTGCGGTCGTAAGGTCTCTGGTGCCAGTACCGGCGGCAATCCCCGAACCCGGTGGTGGACACTGGAAGTAAGGGATGCTGTCAAACTGAAGAAGGAGTCCTATCGAGCCTGGTTGGCTTGTGGGACA
>BROE01000024.1:1043188-1152532 GCA_036571765.1 Plecoglossus altivelis | reverse complement strand
GTCACCGGTTCTGTTCATTGTCTTCATGGACAGAATTTCTAGGCACAGCCAGGGGCCGGAGGGTGTCTGGTTCGGGGGGCACAGGATTTCATCTCTGCTATTCGCAGATGATGTTGTCCTGATGGCTCCATCGGACCGGGACCTACAGCATGCACTAGAGCGGTTTGCAGCCGAGTGTGAAGCTGCCGGGATGGGAATCAGCACCTCGAAATCTGAGGCCATGGTTCTCGACCGGAAGAAGGTGGCTTGCTCCCTCCGGGTGGGTGGGGAGCCCTTGCTTCAAGTGGAGGAGTTCAAGTATCTCGGGGTCTTGTTCACGAGTGAGGGAAGGACGGAACGTGAGATTGACAGGCGGATCGGTGCGGCGGCCGCAGTGATGCGCTCTCTGTACCGGTCCGTCGTGGTGAAGAAGGAGCTGAGCCGGAAGGCAAAGCTCTCAATTTACCGGTCTATCTACGTTCCTACTCTCACCTATGGTCATGAACTTTGGGTAATGACCGAAAGGACGAGATCGCGGATACAAGCGGTCGAAATGAGTTTTCTCCGCAGGGTGGCTGGGCGCTCCCTTAGAGATAAGGTGAGGAGCTCGGTCACACGGGAGGAGCTCGGAGTAGAGCCGCTGCTTCTCCACGTCGAGAGGAGCCAGCTGAGGTGGCTCGGGCATTTGTTTCGGATGCCTCCTGGACGCCTCCCTCGGGAGGTGTTCCGGGCATGTCCTACCGGGAGGCGGCCCCGGGGAAGACCCAGGACACGCTGGAGGGACTATGTCTCTCGGCTGGCCTGGGAACGCCTCGGGATCCCCTCGGAGGAGCTGCAGGTGGTGTGCGTGGAGAAGGAAGTCTGGGCCTCCCCGGACCCGGCCCCGGATAAGCGGAAGACAATGGATGGATGGATGGAATATAAATCAACTTTTGATGTTTTTTTATAGTTAGGCTATACAGTGTATAGAAGAAGATAATAGGCCTACAAATGTTGTTGAATAAATAGCCTACAGAAGGTTATCCTATATATTCATCTTTGTCTATTTGCATATCAAAATCAGGGCTAGAACTTTATATTCTTTTATTTCGCCTCTCCAAGAAATTCATGGAATCTGAACCAAGATTCTACAAGAAGCGGATTCGAAAACCAGAATCAGAAACATTCATTGAAACAATACCAAACCTTACTTGGCAGTGAAAACATGAATCTGGAAAATAACAACAACAACAAAAACATGATCTGCCTTTCACAATGGCCCTTGTCCTACACATCAGGGATTGAAAGAAAGAAACACTGTTTGTCAAAAAAGTGAATGTGAGTAAGGTTTCTAGGTGGATTTGCTTCCAGTTCTGGTTTTGACAAGTTCAAACCTGGCTCATACAATGAGTGTACACATTAAACTCTGACCTTCCTCTCGCAACCTGACCAAAGTACCCTAGTCTGCATGCTGAAGCCACACAGACAGCAGGGCATGTCACAGTTGACTTTACCCCCTCTGTTCTCTCCCTCCCTATCTGAAATAGTACGTACTCTGATCTGCACTAAGCCATCTCCAACTCAAAGCCACTAGATGAGTGATTGTGCTCTAAATGTGATCATGACAAACCTGGGATTGTACTCATCCATGTGGTTACACGTCTGGATAGGCAGTCTGCCCGCCAAAGGGTGCCAGAAAACACACCTCACACATACTGTCAGCTATAACTACAGCAGAAACCCCTCCTCAAAGTGCTGGTACCATTTCAGATATACAACAGAGGGACCTTTATTTCCTGGGGGAAGGCCCAACAGAGAACAATGACACCTGGTGGCCCAGAATAATTAACTACTGACCAACCTTTAGAAGCTAGTTGTGGGACTGACCATGTTTGAAGAAAGAATTTCTTCCTGGGCCTTGACCCATACCACAAACACACACACACTTACTCCAAAAAGGAAAGGAGGTAATCAGAGGCAGCCAGGTGAAAAACAAGTAAATATTGGCTATGTTCTTGATTCAGACCCACAGGAATTCTGGCAGGAAATATTTTTGTAAAGTGCAGAAAACACAGCTATTATCTAATCCAGATGCATTTCACCACTTCTTGGTATCGGACTACAACTGTCATGGTGCAGAGAGACATGCATAAATTGGACTAGGATGAGATTAATTTGTACACACGTGGACCTTGCATACTTGAAGACAAGCTTTCAGAATAATCTACCTGCAGCCTGCAGGCAAGACAGAAAGGCTATTGACCCTTGCCATGAGAGAAAAGAAGGACATACTTCACACAGATAACTTGGATACTGACGGGCATCTCATCTGCTCAAATCAAATTCATGTTTTCAAGAAGAAGTTAAAAATACACAAATAAAATAACTGCATGAGCTTAGACTTAGCATACTTAGAACTCAAGAACAAATATTCTAGATACAATATGAGACCATTCTCTAGCGTAAGAACCAGTAAACAGTGAAATCTAAAAGCGCTTAAAATCACTAGCATAAACCACAGCCTCATCTGTCACATCACCAACAGCATACCAAGATAACACTTATATAGTAAGACTTGTGTCCATCCAGGAATACATAATGTACAGTCCTTTCATTGGATCCACCAGGATTTGCATTTAAAAACTAAATTTTCTCAAGAGATCAGGTAGTAAAAGCAAATAATTATAAAAAGCATACCTAACTGACTAGAAATCTGGGCAATGGTCTACTTTCATATCAATATCTGATATGTTTCAACCTGGAAAGAGTTGTGCGTGCATGTGTTAGGAGGAATAGGTTAGCGGTCCTCTCATGAAGAGGACTCAAGAGCACCTCACAAGCATAGAAGAGAATGCTGGGACAGGAAAAGCAGATAGAGGCCCTCTGCTAAATTGACACAGAAATATATAGGACCCCCACAACAACCCATTGACCAATGTGCATCCAACCCCCTTCCTGTGGACAAAGGCTAGACTGTCCTATGACATCCAAAATTAACAAGGGAACAGTGTGTCTGAAAACTGCTATCTCCAAACTGAGGACTGAGAACCTTTGAACCAGATTGCTATGTGTTGTGTTTGTTTATATTTGTGGGTGTGTGTATCTCATACAGAAACAGCCAAACTGTTTCTGAGGTTTGAAAATGTGTGTCACAATGCACATGAAGTAGCCAACATAGTCTCTCACAAGTGAAGCGTAGGACAGAAATACAGATTACTTAATCTTACTAAAACACCCTGAATCGATGACAACATAAAAACCATGTATTTTATGTTTGATAGACAAAGAGAATCAAACTCAATACTATATTATTTGCTGGTTGGAGGACTATTCCAGGTTTAAGAAACAAGAGAATGGATGACATTTGTCTTCATGATGTATTCCTCTTAGTAAAGTCAATTCACAAAAGATCGAATAACCACACACCAAATGAGGAAGTACCAAGAACAATAAGTAGAGGTCGAAAGTGAATTATATAATCTAAAACCTCTGCAATGAACATTGCATATATTTGGCCCAACTGAGTGTGGCGCACTGTGAATAGGGAAGGGTCAAGTGTATTACCGCACAAAATGTCAGTAAACAAGTCTCCATAAATGATATGTCTGAAGTCGCGTGTGAGTCTAGAAATGAATGACACCTTAGTTCGCGTATGAGGTTTTTCCATGTAACATGCAAAGGCTCAGTACTTGTAGCAGACAGCGAAACCAAGATACACATCTTCAGATAGGAGTCATTTAGATCATTTTTCGAGTGATCTTAATACATGGGCCTACTCACCGGAAATATAACAGTATTTGTTTTCGTTATTCACTTTCGCGTGACTGCTAGGTTTAGCAACGTGAATTAGTTTATTGATTAATCTTTTTTTATTACAGGTTACATCAATCTTTGAATTGATTGAGATTACAGGTTTCTTGAATACACGTTTTTTATTTGGGGATGTTTGTACAGTTCAGAGCAGTTTTATTGTGTTACGTAAAGATTTAATGTCTGTGTGACAATTAGCCTAAGTCCCCTCCCCCCTCCCGGTTGAAATGAACGAATGACTCGGGAAAAAGATTCCTATTTTTAATGAACGAGATTCAGATAAACGAATCTGTCAAATGATCCGAACTTCCCATCGCTGATAAACAACGCTTACTCGGCCATGACTGACGTCAACGCAACAAACAACAGAAGCAGGGGTGTCCGACTTTACTGAGCCGTTTATAACTCCTCCCCGACTGCAAGCAGCAACTCTCGTTGGCAGTCTCATGTAGGCAATGTAGAACGCACCTAAAGACTACACTATCAGCTGTGCCTTCAGGAGTAGCCCCCCTGTTACTCAAACGTGACGCTGTGGAATGTAGTAGCTTTACCGAACGTTCACTTGTAAATAGCCCATCGACAATAAAACCTCGAATCATAAATCTATAACCTGACAAAAACACCAGTATTCTTAGATAGATATATATTAATTGTTTTGAACGACTCTGACCTCAGTCAACGCAACACAAACCACAGTGTGGTTCAAGATACCATATTCTTTACAAATTTATTGAACTAGGCTAAATAAGGCACTTTAAAATGATCATCATACAATGGACAACGATACAATAGACTACGCAACATATTTTACTCGACACACTAAGACAGCAAAGATGACATATTGCAGCTCCTGTTTGCATTAACTACGCTAAATGAGACAAGTTAAAATGATATTCGTCAAATAATTGGAATTAACGGTGATTCAAATAAATAGACAACGATAGAAGACTACCGTAAATATTTTACTCGACACAAGCCGGCACACATATAACAAATCATTGCAGCCCGTTTAAAAAAATAAAAATTGTAGTGACAAAGAAAAGAACATTCAAACTATTCCCCCCCCCCCCCCCCCCCCCCTCCCTCCCTCCCTCACGAGGTTTTAGAACAACAAATTATATCAGGATCCCAATCCTCAACAACACATTAAACTACTCACCAAGATTTTAGCTATCCGATCACCATTAGTAATATCAGAAGGTAAACTATCATTCAAACGATTCAATTGTTCCGTATGCTCTTACTGACCCGCTCGTTTTTGTTTCTATCTTGTAGCCTACGAACACCGTACAAGTCAAAGCGCTTCCCTTGTCTGTGGTAGACTGACAAATGCTAAGCCTTAGTCGTCAGTGGAAAACTCCCTCCCGGCGTCTGACGCAGACGGTGACACAAGGGGAGACTGCCCACGCTGCATCCTGTCTTACGAGCTAGCGCCAACCCCGTCGAGCTATCATCCCGAATACAATTTAGGCTACAGTACTTTTTAGCTTACCTTGACATGGATTGTTTCCGCAATAAAGATGATATAAGTACTTATTTTTAGGGTTCAAGATGTTACACTAGTAAGTGCCCCTTGTTTAATGGATTGAAATATATGGTTAGTGTAATCATTTTGGTATAAAATAGAAATCAACAATACACACATTTTTAGATTTGTGTGTTTTCTTAGGAGTTTCTAATGAGTTGTCTTTCGAAAGAAAGGGTGTAAAGATGTTATGGGTGTCTTCCAGTAAAGACTAAACTCTAACTCAGCTTATTGTGAATTGATGAGTCAATTCATATTGTGCAAGATCTGTGTCTCAAGTACTCTGAAATCTTGGTAAACACAGCCAATTGTAACTATATAAATACACTTCTTAAAATGTGTGCTTGTTCCACGATACTTTATAAATTTTTTAACTTTTTAAAGAACCAGTCAGGGATTTCAAAATTATTTTGCTAAATTAGCTCATTAAGCTTCATATGACAAACCTTTTGTTTATATACTCTTTTCTAAATTCTAAAACGATAGTATACTTTCCTGCATGCATCTTGTTATACCCCAATGCTTTGTAACAATAACATTTAACATATTTGTCCATTTGCAGACGTTTATGTGTAAGAGTGTAAAACATTTACCTATAAGTCTGACTTTGAAAGTACATTTAATGTGTGACAGTGTTATTTTCCATAGTAGTTTTGTTCTTTTGATGCACTAGTGAAAGCCTTTAGCACCTCTATGTGTTATGAGACCGCTGAGGCTTGACCTGGTCAACCAAAACACCTCTCTTGTTTTGGAGGACACTTTTTGGCCTTGGACCCAGAACATATAGGAAAGAATAAGTAATACACCCCTCCTCCTACACCAGACAATATTTACATCAAACAGCAAGGAAATGTCCTAAGATGCTTTGCTTTCCTATTTCAGTTTGGACTGAAGGTAGGTAGCTGTGGAGAAGCTGTTTACATAGGCCTGTGTTGATTATCCTTTGGAAATTGAGAGCCATTTTCTTGCTGGTTGGGTTGGTCCTCAGTGCCCCATTTAGAGCATTCCTTTGAGAGCTATCTAAGCATATCCATATGATTGTAGTGGAGCCTTTAAGTGTACAGATTTATTTGACTATTTTTGTCATAAAATAAAACTGTCTAATATGTCTGCAGATATGAGTATGAAGTGATGTATCTGCTAAACAGATACAAAACAAACAAGGTGACATTGCATATGAAGCTGCACTTGTTGATGTTGCTCCTGTAATATTACTATCCTGGTTTGTATTTTTTGTCAGTTGTAGCTATTTGTGTCAATAGTAAAGAAAACTTAATGTGTACTTTTTACAAAGTGGTCACTGCACACATGACAAACCTGGCTCCACCAGACTTAATTATCTGTGTTATTAAACTGCTCCAATAGTCTGCACAGTTGCTAAAACACACCAGTTTGTGATGTCAGATGCTTGCTGTGACTAGATAGCTACAGTTTGCTCCTGTTGTTATTGTTACCACAGAAACTTAAATATTTACCAACCAGCGAAACATCACCTCTTGCTTTCAGGAATGAGATGCACATTTTGATGCCTTTCATGTCTATGTGACATGACAACAGTGTGCCTTGCTGGAAGCACACAGACTGAATATGTAGGTGAGATAACAATAGTGTATTTTACAGATTTTAAACACAGTAATAATGTTAACTGTTTATAAGACATGCACATTTTATATAATGACAAGTACTTATAGCTGGTCAGTCTTAGTTTTGTTGACACACCTGAGATGCAGTGTTTAAAAATGTCAGTTTTCAGTTTCAAACAAACTGTTATTATGAGGTTTGGCTCTGTATCTGTTTTTCTCTGGCTAGGCCTTTGTACACATCTCTGACTGTGTTGAGGAAGAAAATAATCTGCTTTTAATGAGCTAATTTGGTTTTCTTGGAAACCAGTCTCCCAGGGACTGTTTGTCAATTCTTTGTACAATTTGATATTGACTGTTAAAATAGTATTGGATTTGTAACAATGACCCATAAAAATGATCTAATTCAATTTGTTGGACATCATACATTTTGTGGAAAAAGAATACATAAATGGACATTGTCAACAGAAACAGGTAGTTTACCATGTCAGACGAATTGAAAGGGTTGCAGATGACAAAATTATAAAGGCTGACATGCAAAAATGAAAGAATAGGTCTCTCCGGTACTGGTGCTGGCAATTTAGGTGCCCTAAGCATGATTCCTTTGTGATACCCTCCCCTACCCCTAGAAAAAAAAGAATACGTTTTTGCTGGTTTAACCTTTTGTGACCAAACATATAACTTAATACCAAAAACACAATATCAGCGTAACAATCTGATTTGCCAAGCCTACTGTCAGACTATGTCAGGCGCAATCCAACAGACCCCTGAGATAGGTAAAGGCATCCACAGGGAGGTTGGGAAGTTGAGAGTGTCTGCGTGTGTGTTTGGGGGGGGGGTTCCATCATCAATTTTTTTGAGCAATTAAACATATCTCTTGTTCTGCCTATTTGTTGATATGCATGTCTAAAAAATGCCTAGTATTTCTGAATATCAGCATCATGATTATTATGATTATGGTGTTTTTTCATCTGGCTATTCTTTGGGCCTCCTCAACCCTACACACAGTGTGTGAAGCGTGTGTTTGGAGCTGTTTCACTGGGTCGCTCAGTGATGACACACATCAATGATGCCTTAAGGTGATCTTAAGTAAGGATTGACCTTAATCAGAACCTTTTCTGTAGGTCATTCAACCACCACCACTTAGAGGTGGTGTGCAAGACAGCGCATCATGTAATGCTGGAAAGTGAGTTCAAGGTCATTATTCAGAAGCTGATTGGGTTAATGATGGGGGATTAAAAGAGAGGGGAATGAGCTATTCCCTGGAAGATACTGACCGCTTTAATCGCTTTACTCCCTGGCACACTACACCCCCACACCCACATCATTTTCATGTTCAGTTGACAGGGCAATGCCTTATATCCATCAAGGAAACAGCCGTTCATCCTCATTTTAGACACTTCATCTTAGCTGATTTACATGTGCAGTGCAAGTAAATTTATATTACGTTCTTTAAAAATCATCATAGCACATATTGGCTTACTGCCAACTAAAGGTTAGTGCAAAAAGCCAAGTGCATAGATATCAACACTAGGACTTGTCTAAACTTGTCTATGAAGGATTGGCCAGAGTACACAAAACAATTGCAGTAGTATAATTAAATTGATATGAGCACTTCATACAGTGTACACAAATGTACACATAAGTGTCTGCATATGACTTTTCCTGAAGTCAGGGTATTTCCTTATAACCATTGATGGCACTTTCACATTGCTGTGTGTACATCCAGCACACATTTTCAAGAAAAAGGCAACAGCTTCTGAGCTACGGTTTGCTCTCTTGGCTGCACTAATTATTATAATCTATCGGCCAATTAATTTTGGAATGCATTTGAGTACATAGTCTATCCACTCAATGAACAACTGACTGAGATGATACAGATCAATTCATTGTGTTTCAGTGTGCCAATGGATTTTATCAGTATGGATAAAGTTCAAATGTGACACATGATGCCACTTTTATAACATGTGCATGTCTTTTATTATATTTTAAACTGTTCCAGAAAGGAAACATTTATCAGTCATTCTTCATATCAAGTAAGATAATAATTCTTCAATGTTATTGTTAGCATTTTGTTTCTTTAAAACATGTGGTAGTGGATAGTAAAAAATAATGGTAGGGATTTGTTTAAGCCAGACTCAGGAAGAATGACATAGAAATACTGTAGAAATAATTCCTTTACTGTTCTAGTCCTGCTGATACTGGATGAAGGAAACTACAAGTAATTTTTTGGAAAACATTTCCTTACTTCTATTTCCAAGTGTCAATAGAGTCCTAAATAGATCTCAGTGGCAGCTCCAAGTGTTATGGAATGGGTTACCATTGACTTTGAAATTGGCTCCCTCTTTGGGTAGTTTTAAAGAACAATTAAAGACTTCCCTTTGTACTAGGGCTTTTACTGTATGATTGGTATGTTTTCCCAAGTTACTGACTACTGTCCACATCCGTTCTCACAAAGGCCCCAACTGAAAGTAGGCCAATTTTAAAGCAGTTCAGAAAGCTTGATTACCAAACAAAAAGTGTCAGTCACACACTCAAACACAGCCATGGATCTGAGGAATGGGGGCAAATGGCTCACATTGGGGCCATCCACCTCTGTCCTCCCTCCATTTTGCCAAGCCTCAACACCAAAGTTGTTGTGCTAACAGATCTCCAGAAATCTATTTTTTCTTTCATCCTGATGATATGGGTGAGAGCAGCAGGAGGAGAGGAAGGTACAATTTCAGTTGTCGATTAAAAGGAGGGTGGTGGGGGAGGTGAGATTTGGGGTTTTCTAGGAGGACGGAGGATAAGTGGAAGAAAAGTTAGGGGAGATTAAGATAGAGGCCAAGGAGATAGATACAGAGCTTTCCTGGGGAGTTCTCAGAGGGATGGGATCTAGCAAGGGGAAAATGGAGATTGATAGAGGGTTAGAGGAAGCTAAGAAAAGAGAAAGGGTGTTTACAGAGGCTTGGAGTTAAAGAGGGTGGGGTGGAGGCAATGTGAGGAAGGGAGTCAAGGTTTGACAGAGGGAAAGTGCAAAGTTTGGAAATGTTCCCAGTCCCTCCTCCCTCCCCTCCCCCATCTTCTTTTCAATCTGAAGGACCTGCCTGGTGGGGTTCTGGTCTGGACATTAATTGTGTACAGTTCTTCACCAAGCCTCACAGATAAACCCCATTAATCACTGAAGCAGGTCCCTTTCCACTGAGCCACCCCTCCCCCCACCACACACACATATGCATAGTACACACTAACACAGCAGGCACAAATACACATTCACATTTGTATTCAATAAAGAAATACATGAGGTAAAGAGAGTATGTAGTAAAAAATTATTACACTTTCTGTCATTTTCTCCAAACTGTTTTGGTAGACCTCAGCAACAAAGAACACCAGTGAATGGAATTCCAAATAGTTTGGTGTCACAAAAGTCTTGAATTTATTTACTGTTTTTTGTCTCTCTGGCATTTCAGGTTAGAATTGCAGTGCAGAATTGCAGGATTGTAGAAACACATTTTAAAGCTATTTAACATCAGTTCTTGCATGAATGCATGAGGCAGATCATTCTGAAGCACAAGGAAAGTCAGGCAATGTTTTCCAGGTCATTTGATGGAAAAATCCCTATAGCAATTCTATTTCCATCCGCTGCCTTGAGTGCACGTCCATCTGCCCACAAACACAGACCCATCTATAAGAGAGGACGCGTCATTTTCTATATTAAGACAACCGTCTCATCTTACTGTGAACCTGCCACACAACCTAAATCAGAAACTGTGGATTAATAGCGCCGCACTTGATGTGTTGACCTCTGCTTTTAATTCCGGGAACGCGGAGGAGCATTGAAAAGAGCAGCAAAACACCAGTACAGGGATAAGATTGAGGGACAGTTTAACACCACCAACTCCAGAAGCTTGTGGCAGGGAATTCATATCATCATGGAAGGATGTATGGAGTGTAAAGGATGTATTTGCACGTGTGTTTAAGTGTGCTCATGTCCATATGTGCATGCATGTGTGCGATAGAAACACAAAAGGACAGCCAAATAGTTGCCCCTTGGTTAGCCTACCTATTTTCACATGGTCTGGCCCCCAGAAGAGGATTTGCACACAGGATTCAACTCACACAATTTACACAACAATGATGGGGGTGAGGAGAGCAGAAAGTTCAGAGATATTTAGCAGCTGACTTACCGGCAGTACGGGTTTGTCTTTTTGAAACTTTTCTGTGGTTTAACATTGGAAAGTATAACTATAAATAGTGATAAAGCATTCACCACCCAGAGAGCTTTTCTGGTGAAGCATGAGGATGATGTAGGTTACTAAGGTAGTGATGTGTCTTTTGTGAAGGATTTATTCATTTTAAGGGAATTCTTTAAAGGAGTTCGGAGTAATGACTCCTCTCAAATAGTGATTTGTTCCTTATTCTCATAGCCGCACACCTGGATTGTTGCATGCATAGGCTCAGTCGAGTAAACAGAAATTATTCAGTCATCTCCCAACTCGGTCTTCTGGTTTGAGGGTTTGGATCCTTTATCACCTGACGATACTGGCTTAGGCTGAGCCCTGGAAACTGGAGGAGCAAACTTAAATCAAGTGTGTCTTACTCTTTCTCAGAATGTTCTATATGATTTTTAAATCTAAAACCGTTTTTCTTGAATTGCATGTTTATGCAATATTTGGACAGAAAACTGTACAGTAAAACACTATTGTTTCATTTTAAACTGTAATTTATTATCACTCTACCATTTCATTATCAGAGCAAACAATTACACTACACTAAAGTGTAAATGTGAAATAAAAATAACAGAGCCGGTCAGTAGGACTTTGGAATGAGTATCATTCACATCTTAAAACTAAAGACAGCAGTCTCGTGAAAGGGAACTAGATATCCATTTCCTTTCTAAACTATGTAGTTCACCTGAAAAAAGATAAAAAGACTGTCATTGCCGTCCTATGTACTTCCGCTCAATTTCGATGTAGCTTCTGTAGTAGGTCTGGAACCGATATACCCGCTTAGGTTTTCCCTGCTCAGATATCTGAAGGGATAATCAGCAAGCAGAGGGAGTGTCAGATAATGATGACGGTGATGTACCATGCTAGTTGGAGTTGTAGTTCTGCAATGTTGCCGAAAAAGATTGAAGTGAAACCATTCGCTCTGTTGTAGCAACGCTACCGAAGATCCGGAACTTAAAGCTGCAGCCAAACAGTCTTTACAGAGTTTTGTTGGGGGTCATGATGTTGTGGCTCTCCACCCCACGAGACTAGGAAATGTTTGATCTTCCAGCCAGCTTTGACAGTCGTTAAGTAGTTGGCTCAGGCAAACGCTAGCGATACTAAGCCGATACTTGTAACTGTCTCCTGACTGCACTATTTGAACAGTTGTACATAATTGCTAACCTTCCTGTGTTTAGATTGGACAATTCAAAGCAAATGCTTCGACAAAGAAGTCTGAATATTCCCATAGAACTAGCAACTGTCTACAAACTATTTTACTTTGAACCTGACACCAAAATTTGCACAGATACTTGGTGGAAAGTGGACCTCTAAAAAAACTGACCGTAACAAACAAATCTGCTTATGCTTCAATGGTACATATCAGTTCAAACTCTTACTTTAACCTTTCTAAAACATAAAAATGAATGATTAAGAAGAAATAGGGGAGAATAATACAAGCATAGCCAAGCCTGATGCATTTTGGTGGAAGCTGATAGCACAGCCAAGCTGATAGCAGAGCCAGGCCTGGAGTAGTTGGTGGAGGTTGGCAGCAGAGCAGAGTCCGGTGCGGATGGAGGAGGCCAGTAGCAGGGCTAGTTTGTCCATTTCTCAAGCAAATGAGAATGAAACAAGCTTGGTTAAAGAAGAGGTGTGTGGTTGTCTCCCATTTCAAATATAATCATGTCTGTAAGCTAAAACATGCTGGTTGAGCTGAGGTGTATTTGTAGTGAAATTTGAACCCATGGTTAGATCAATTTGGGTTGCTTCTACCATGTCCAGCAGGATGATGCTTCAAGAGGCCATATTCCATATTGTCAGCCACTTCAAATCTGCAGTGACGCTACATTTCAGTATCAATGGCCAAATTAAACTCTAGTTTAGAGATCCTCAGTCAGACAAAATGTGTAGTCTGACCTGTATTGATAATCATCCAAAGAAAGCACAACAAAGATGTTGACGGTACGAAAAACAACTTCCAACTCTCAGCCATTAGAGGACACAGCATGTTACAGCCATACATCATTCTAGATAATCAAGTTAACTTTTCCTTTTGCCAAGCTTTTCTCATGCCATGGACTTAATTCAAAGAATAATATATGAAGGTTATCTTTAGCATGGAAAACGTATTATTTTAATTAGAGAGCAGTAAAAAGAGATTACTGATGTCGTAACAAAAAGAATTGTATCAGGGAAATCTCTGTTCAAGTGAAGGTGATTTCAAGTAAACATAATCCTTGAAGGTAGAGTGGTGACATCACCCCTACATTTACGGCCTGATGCATTCATTTACCTTTTTGTACTTATTTATGCGTTGCACCTTACCCCAAATCTATGTTAAACACCTTTATTTTCCTTTAGCAAGTACTCATGCACACTGATAGAATCAAAATTAAACCTAAAATCTTGGCCTGTTTAGTGCCCAATACTAGTATTTAGTACCCCTGGTCACTAAACGTTTTCCCTTTCCAGCTGTTTCACAATACAAGGGAAATACTTTCTAATTCATCACTCCATACATGTTCTAAACTAAAAATGAAATGTAAAAAACACAGATATAGAGACGCAAATCACTTGTCTTCCAAGAGTGCACCATGTTTGGGTCTTAGTAAAACTAACTCAAAAATAGAAAATGGTTGACTTAACATGAAAAGTTCATGTCAAGTGAGCATAAAATGTCTATGCCAATTTCAGTCAGGAACATTTATGTGGACTTGACACTAAAACGTTTTTTCATGGATGGATTGGGGTTTACAGTGTACAGACTTATATCACACAGCTTTTGACAAGTTTTGCCCTGGTCAACAACACTAACACATAGTACTAGTACATCAAAAACATTCTAACGTTCATGGATCTTTCAAGGTTGGAAAGTATATAGTGTCATGTTTAACCTTTACTGTGACTTCATGTGAACCACTCAACGTCTTGCTATTACTGTGATTCAAAGAAAACTTAGTACTCTTTATCTGCCTTGCCCCTGCTACCTCTTCACTGCCTCAGATTTAGAAGACATATCCTCCCCCCCTTGAATCTTTCATCCTGCCTGGTGCATGTTCTTCCCTCTCCTCTTCCTCATGTCCTCTCTATCCTCCTCCTTTTGCTGCTGTTGCAGAACAACAGATTTGATATTCAATGAGTATGACACATCTCAGTTGCCTCCCTCCAGAGCTAACTTGTTCTCAGTAGTCAGTTCTTCTTTATACAATGCAGTCTGTGTGTGTGGTGAGAAAAGAAGAGTGATGTGTGAGAGGTATAAAGTTATGTGGAAAATACAGGTTTTACTACAATTTAGTACTTTGTTGCAATGCTCGGTATACTGTAGATTGACAAGGTATGCCTGTGTGAGTGTTTGAATCTGTAATAATGCATGAACTGATTCAATGCAACCTTGTCTATGTGTGTGCCTCGCCTGAGCATCAGGAGGGAGTGACATGTTCCTGCAGTGCTTACAAGCCAGTCAGCTCACCTGGTGGTTGCCATGGGAACAGCCAGACAGTAGCAGACTTTTTTGGGGGCATAGAATCTCTCCAGATTTTTTTACTACTGTAGCTTCCAGGAACCACCAACCAGATGAAACTAGCAGATTATTATGGTACTAAGTCCTTGAGATCCATTTTATTATGCTCCTTTTAAAGAGCTCAGCCCTTTTTTATTGAGTTGTGGCTCCATAAAATGTCTTTGATTTAGTATTTTGCTAAGCACGTTTTTCAAAATTGACTTAGACAATATGTTGATTTACTGAATTACTTTGATGCATACAATATTGACTGTTTTGTAGCACTGTTGAAAAATGTTTGAAGCACTGTTAAGCACAGACATCACAGCAAAGCATGTACATAATTGCAGATGGATATGTTTATATGTTAAAATGTATTTCAACTTACTATTTTCAGTCTGTCTTAACTGTTATTTCATAACAGATTCCCTTACTGCTTTCTCTCTATCCTCTCTTGGTATACTCAAACACACAATAGCACAACATTTCTGTTGCCAGGGTACATTTGCTGGTTTCATTGATTCTCCAGCTTGAAATGTTGACGCTTGAATCATAAGAATGTTCCCAGTTTTATTGCAACAGTTGTACCCCTCTCTTCTTTGTGTTTTGGCAGCTACCCCTAGAGCAAGGGATGGCCTGAGGGGTAAAGTGTTAGGCCATTTAAATCTATGTGATTGTGTGTGTATGTGTATGATTGGAGAATGTCTTGGAGACAAGACTTCAGACAACTTTGTAACAGCGATCAGACTTGTCTCCTTGCCGGAAAGCATTAAAACGTCCTTAGCTTCAACGACTCTGTTCTTATTTAAGAATTACCTAACAAAGGTTGATCATCTTTCAATGGGGTCTCCCAGGATTTGTCACCCTTCTGAGGGCCCATGTGTTATTAGATGCGTTTGACCTCATGCAGAGCTTCAGGCAGCTTCAGCAGGCTGAATTAAAGATGTGAATTACGGTTAGATTTAATTTAGAATTTCCAAATAATCTGCATGTCTTTGAGGAAGGAAGCTGGAGTGCCCAGAGAGAACCCACAGTAACACAGGGAGGACATGCAGGCTCCACCCAGAGAGATCATGTGATGATTTGATGATTTGTGTTGATTTAGTTCAATATTTAGATTGCTGATTAGGGCTCTTAAGTTTTATCAAAAGCTTTGTGTATTATGTATCTGATCCTTAATCAGACATTTACCCCATTCTGCATGTTTTCTGACTCGACTGCAATGCTTTAGCTCACAGGCTCGCAACCAGATGTCACAAATGATAACGCGTACGGCTAGTTGAAAGCGTGGACTAGTTTCGTTGCTAGGAATAAGGCAAGCCACTGTTCTGTGCAAGACTAGACAAGCCGTAACTGGAAAGAAGCCGAGATCCATTACGCGCTCTTGCTTGCCTTACTGTGCCACTGAGCACTTTTCATAGAAATGAATGAGGATGCCATCTTTGAAGGGCAGGTTGGCTGTGTCTACTGCATAGTCTATGGTTTGTACCCATAAGAAACATATCCAGACAACCTTTCTTGACATAAGCAAATTAATGGGGTGCTAGTTTATCCATTTCTGATTGGTTTGAAAGTTAGCAAAAATTTATGAAAAAAGTTGTACGAAAAAGCTAGTAGTAATAGCCAGTTCGAAAATCAAAGAAATTTTTTGGGCGGAGATCATTTTGGATATGTTGACTGAAGTTAAGAATAAAAACGACCGAACGAGGCTGTCTAACCAGAAATTCAATACCACCTAAATCCAAGGGGGCCGTTGCTTCAAGCCAAGGGGCGAGGGATGGGGTCTGATGCTACCGATAGCTAGGCTGTAAAGATATGTGTAATTAATTTATCCTATTTCTATTTCTACCACCATGAAAGAGTGGTTTGGTCTTGGACACCACAAAAGTGGCCCCACACCGGCCCTAGTCATTGGAAGGATTTCAGCATGGGTCAATCAAGATGTATATGCCAGAAATCAATTAGATGAATTACTGACAGTTAAAATAACTATTGATAGCAAACATGTTTTAATGTTCTGTATAAGGATCTGTATAAGGATATATGACTCAGAATTAGATCATTCTTACTGTGGGTAAAATAGTGTACTGTCTTCTCTCTCTCTTAGGAAGTAGGCTAATTAGACAGTCAGTCTAAATTAGAATAATTATAAGTTAATTTGAACAATGCTTATTCTTTAATTGAACGATGCTTGTTGTGTTTTAAGTCTCTTACAGGTTTTTACTGACATTCTTTAATGTAAGTGTCATGGTGATGGCATTGCCTAGATGTTTCACCTGTCGTTATATTAGGTGTGTTAGACTTCCTACAGCGCCGAAGGTAGCTGCAGTCGGCTGGCTTGAAGCAATGAATTCTGGTTGGCTTTTTTCCGACTTGATATTGTGCTGAGGCTACGTCATTGTAACGTATCCATCAAAGTATCTTGAAATCTATTCTAGACCAGCTGTCTGCGCAGTTTCTCAAGAACAGTACGAGTTCGAATGACAACACAGACATGATATGGTATTTTTTGCTCTATATAATAATTAGCCAATCTCTCACATAGTAATGTGTTGCGTATTTACTCTGACTCAGTTTCGCCAATTCTCAAATCCTGACCAAACCGTTTTTCCCTTTAAAGACAGACAGCGATAGCCAACTATTGTTGTAGAAAGTGATTGAGTTCTGGTTGTCTAATCAATCTGCAGATTAGAGAGTTTAATTCAGCCCAACACATACAATGACCAAGTTCAGTGTACTGGTTAATGCACGTTCTAATGCGAAAAATTAAATTCGCGACCATGCAGTTCGTCAGCGTTACAGTAAGCAAACAGCTTGCACAAACACAACTGACCTCAGTGCAGCAAACCACGAGAAGCCAACATTACGACTTTACGGTGGGTTAGGGTTAACCCTAACCTTAACCCTAACCCCCAATCGATCTCACTGTACTTTGATGGATACGTCACATGTACGTAGCCTCAGCCCCGTCTCAGGACAAAAAAATCATACCAGAATTCACTGCTTCAAGTCAGCCTAATTCAGCCACCTGCAGCGCTGCATGAAGTCGAATGCATCTATTAGCTGTGTGAAAGCCAAATTAGCAAGTAACAAGTAAGCCAAATTAAGCATAACACTTATGTTGAACGCATCCCGGTCCCGGTTAAGGATCCTGGTACTAATGCTAGCTACTATTAAATATGTTGATTAACTAGTTAGCTATCAGTACGACGTTGATATACTGTGTGATATAAAATGGAGGGGAAAGTTTATGGACATGTCTGTTTGTTTCTGTTGACTTAAGCTCTAGTTGTGTGAGGTTCATATGCACACACCATGACCAACTTAGTTGGTTACAGACATTATTTTTGACCAGATGTGCAGGGACCTAAATAAATTCTGTAATATCTGGCTGGCTGGCTGATTTTGAGCTTTGTAGACTTCCCTGGTACTGTGATTGTGTTGGCAACATTCCTTAACCTTGTGTTCTCTTCAGCTGTCAGAAAAACCCGAAACTATATTTAATGCAAACACACCCATAATGAGGCATTTAGATTGTATGTGCATGATTGAACTCAAGCACATACAATGTACATTTCAGTGCCCAAAAGGGTACAGCGCAAACATTTAATTTACCTGCTTTATTTCAGGGTTAATGGTGGGGCCTTTTGACCCTTGGGACAGGGGGAGTTGCAGAATGTGAAGAGAATACAAGGGTTAATGTAAGCGGCAATGTGCAAAATCAGTTGTTGGCAATATGCAACTGCTGCTACCATTCATGTCATTGTATTTCTTGAATAATTCTTGAATTGAACTTCCCCAGGAGAGTAAGGTGCCAGCTCAAATCTATATGTAGCCCAAAATGGCAGGACAGTTATGAAGAGATTGGTTCTCATGCCAATATATTGTGATGCCAATTGGTCGAGCAGTCATTTTCCTGTAGACCTAGAAATGTTTAGAGTGAAATATATTGCCAATGTGACAGATCATCAGCTGTCCCTCACATTTAAACACTATTGTCTTTACAATAGTGTGGGATGACCTGCCATATCCCTAAGGACCAGCTCATTCTCAGGTCACCTTCCAGCAGTAACCTTGCAGCTGGGTTTCAATGTGCAACCAGGCTGTGCAACATGCTGGGCCAAGGGCTGATTGGAATGGAACACTGGGACTTGCAGGTGACTGAAAATTATTATTTTTCCTGTTGTGTAAGATGTAGGCCTACTGCTTTTAACTTAAGTTGAACACTGTTAAACACAGCCAGTGCCATGGTCAGCAAACATGTCTCATGTCTCAAATCATGTCCAATGTCTCTTCTTGAGAAAGAATGCTGTTCACAGTTGTATGAGTCAATGGGACCATGGGAAGTACTGCTATGATCAGACAGCAATCTCCAAGTAGTGCAATATTTCCTCAGAAAAAATACAATAATTTAAATTATTTATTTGAGGTCCATCAATATCTCTCATACAGTTTCTTATTCTGGGCTGCTCTTTCCAACAAAAAAGGGAGGATACACAAAAGGTTCATATTTTCGTGGCTATTGCCACCTATACCCCTCTTTTCAAAACAAGCTCTATTAATTGTCTATCCACCCTTTCTGAGTGTTTGTATTGAAATTAAGATATTATGCTATTCAGTGTATCCAAAGTAATTTACCTTTTGGAAATCAATTTCTTTACGCCTTTACTATAGCCTTCAAAGAAATAATCGCCTAATAAAATGTGCAGCTCTTGTTCACCAAACAATACTTTTTTTTTAAACAATGGCCATCGTGAAAACACTTAAATTGCCCCAGTAAACTCTTTTGATCAGAAACAAGCTTTTCCAAAAAACTGGTGTATTGAGTAAAAGTTCAAGAGCCTGACTTAAAGAAACGTAGACAAAGGTTTCCATTGAAGCTCGGTCATAAAACTAGTCAGTTGGTCCAATGATGGAGACATGCTCTCTAAACTATGTGTCTTCTAAAGTCAGGTGATAATGTCCCTTTTTCTGACGTATAAATAAGTTCTGGATTTGTTGAAACGTATGACAACAAAATATCCTTAAATTCTTCTCTGGTCAACTGTATTGCATTTTTTGACACATTTAACATACATTGCATACGTAGAAGAAGGGATGCTAGTTTTTGCTTGAGTATTTCAGTATCGACACTCTAAACACTCAGAGTCAACTTTTTCTGTAGAGCAGTGGGGGGGGGGCACTTAAATTAGCCTGCCAGCCATTTGTTTTACTAATTAAATGTAATTAAATTTCAGTTGCGATTTTTGGCCTAAAGAATATTCATTCCATGCTATACAAACATTCTCCAATAGATAACGCTGTAGCCTAGCAGCTGCTTGTATTAGACCTACATTCAGTCCATTTGAATGTGCTCACGATCACCTCCATGCTTGACGATGTTGACATGAAAAATGGGTGTTGACATGAAAAATGAGTGCTGCGAAGAAGAGAAAAGTGGTGAATGTTGTGTGCTCAAGAAAGAATGGACACCAAAATACTTTTTCACTAAAGTTGGACAGGAGGTGGTATATCTGATATGCCAAGAAAGTATTGCAGTTTTTAAGGAATACAATCTCAGTTGTCATTTTTAAAGCAAACTTGCTAACAACGCTAGCAATCTGTCCACTCTGGCCTTTACACTTGCCACAAACTTAAAAGCCCAACAAAATATTTTTACTAAACAGACCTCTACTCAAGAATCGTTAACAAAGGCAAGCTACATAGTGGCACATAAAATTGCACAGCATAGCAAACCTTTTCTGAAGAGGAGTTTGTGAAAGACTGTATGGTGTATGCTATCATACTTTGTCCTGATTGTAAAAGCCAATTCCCGAAAATTAGCTTATCGGCCCGAACCATCACTAGGCTAGTGGAAGTTACGTCATGCTGAAAAAAAAGCAGAAAAAGAAAGAAGATGGCTTCAATATTTTTCTATCGCACTGGATTAGAGCACTGACATCAAAGACGCTGCTCAACTTTACACTTTTGTCAGAAGAATTAATGATAACTTTGAAATAGCAGAGGAACTTCTTGCAATGGAATCGATGATGGGGACAACCAGGGTGCTCTGAATTATATGACATCATGTCTGACTTCTTGGAAAAAATTGATCTACCATGGCGTAAACTGACAAACGTCACAAAAGATGGATCCCCAAATCTAACCGGTAAGAACATTGGCCTTCTAAAAACATTACAATACAAAGAAAAAGAAGAAAGCCCAAACTCAGAGCAATTAATATTTCTTCACTGTATTATTCATCAGGAAGCCCTGTGTAAAAATGTGTTGAAGGTCGCACATATTGTCAAAGTGGTCGTGAAACTTGTAAACTTTATACGGACAAGGGGGCTGAACCATCGTCAGTTCATTCAGCTGCTCAATGACACAAAGGCAGAGCACCAGGACTTGTTAAATCATTCAAATGTGCGCTGGCTAAGCCTGGGGAAAGTCTTTCACCGTGTGTGGGAGCTGAGAGGGGAGATTGGTATGTTCCTGGATACAGTTGGTAAAGCTGACAACTTCCCAGAGTTACAAGACACAGATTGGCTGGCTGGTTTTATTCGGGTCCACATAGGCGTGTGACCATATGTTCTCAGTCATGAAATACAACAAATCCCATTACAGGTCAAATTTAACAAATTACCACATTCATCTGACATCCATCCATCCATCTTCTTCCATTTATCTGGGGCCAGGTTGCGGGGGCAGCAATCTGAACAGGGAGTCACAGACTTCCTTCTCCATTGACTGGTATATTGAGAGCTTTGCCTTCCGGCTCAGCTCCTTCTTCACCACGACGAACCGGTACAGAGACCGCATCACTGCAGCCGCTGCACCGATCCGCCTGTCAATCTCACGTTCCGTCCTTCCCTCATCCGTGAACAAGACCCCGAGATACTTGATCTCCTTCACTTGAAGCAAGGACTCCCCACCCACCCGAAGGGAGCAAGCCACCTTTTTCCTGTTGAGAACCATGGCCTCGGATTTGGAGGTGCTGATTCCCATCCCGGCCGCTTTACACTTGGCTGCAAACCGCTCCAGTGCATGCTGCAGATACCAGTCCGATGAAGCCATCAGGACAATATCATCTGCGAAAGCAGAGATGAAATCCTGTGCCCCCCGAACCAGACACCCTCCGACCCCTGGCTGTGCCTAGAAATTCTTTCCATAAAAACAATGAACAGAACCGGTGACAAAGGGCAGCCCTGGCGGAGTCCAACATGCACCGGGAACAGGTCCGACTTACTACCGGCAATGCGAACACAGCTCCTGCTCCGGTCATACAGGGACCAGACGGCCCTGAGCAAAGGGCCCCGGATCCCGTATTCCCGGCAAAACCCCCACAGGGCGCCACGAGGGACACGGTCAAACGCCTTCTCCAGGTCCACAAAGCACATGTGAACTGGTTAGGCAAACTTCCATGAACCCTCAAGCACCCGATGAAGTGTGTAGAGCTGGTCCAGTGTTCCACGACCAGGACGAAACCCACACTGCTCTTCCTGAATCCAAGGTTCGACTATCGGACGGATTCTCGGTAGTTGGAACACACCCTCCAGTCCCCCTTCTTTTAACGGGGTACCACCACCCCGGTCTGTCAGTCTAGCAACACCATCCCAAGGCGCCACGCAATATTGAAGAGACGTGTCAGCCACGACAGCCTCACAACATCCATAGACTTAAGATACTCGGGGCGGATCTCATCTACGCCCAGGGCTTTGCCACTGAGTAGCCCACCGACCACCTCGGTGACTTCCGCCTGGGTGATCGACGAGTCCACCTCCGGGTCCTCAGCCTTTGCTTCCTCCTCGGAAGACATGACGGCAGGATTGAGGAGATCCTCAAAGTATTCTTTCCACCGCTCAACAACGTCCCCAGTTGAGGTCAGCAGCTCCCCGCCCGCACCGTTCACGGTGTTGGTGAAGAACCGCTTCTCCCCCTGAGTCGGCAAACGGTTTGCCAGAATTTCCTTGCGACCGTCCGGTAGTCCTTCTCCATGGCCTCCCCAAATTCCCCCCCTAGACGTGAGTTTTGGCCTCCGCGATAATCTGAGCCGCGACACGCTTGGCCTGCCGATACCCGTCAACCGTCTCAGGAGTCCCACAAGCCAACCAGGCTCGATAGGACTCCTTCTTCAGTTTGACAGTATCCCTTACTTCCAGTGTCCACCACCGGGTTCGGGGATTGCCGCCGCGACTGGCACCAGAGACCTTGCGACCGCAGCTCCGGGCTGCCGTGTCGACAACGGAGGCCGAGAACACAGTCCACTCAGACTCAATGTCCCCAGCCCCCCCCGGAATCTGTGAGAAACTCTCCCTGTAGGTGCGAGTTGAAGACCCTGCTGACAGAAGGCTCCGCCAGACGTTCCCAACAGACCCTCACGATACGCTTGGGCCTTCCAGGTCTGTCCGACTTCCTCCTCCACCAGCGGATACAGCTCACGACCAGGTAGTGATCGGTTGACAGCTCCGCCCCTCTCTTTACCCGAGTGTCCGAGACACGTGGCCGGAGGTCAGAGGACACGACAACAAAGTCGATCATCGACCTTCGGCCTAGAGTGCCCTGGTGCCACGTGCACTGATGGACACCCTTGTGCTCGAACATGGTGTTCGTTATGGACAAACTGTAACTAGCACAGAAGTCCAACAACAAAACACTGCTCGGGTTCAGATCGGGGGGACCGTTCCTCCCAATCACACCTCTCCAGGTGTCACTGTCGTTACCCACATGGGCGTTGAAGTCCCCCAGCAGAACAATGGAGTCCCCGGTCGGTGCACTATCCAGTACCCCTCCCAGGGACCCCAAGAAGGCCGGGTACTCTGCACTGCTGTTCGGCCCATAGGCCGATACAACAGTGAGAGACCTGTCCCCGGCTTGAAGGCGCAGGGACACGACCCTCTCGTCTACCGGGGTAAACCTCAACACGTGGCGGCTGAGCCACGGGGCTATGAGCAAGCCCACGCCAGCCCGCCGCCTCTCCACGCGAGCAACGCCAGAGAAATGTAGAGTCCAGCCTCTCTCGAGGATAATGGACCCAGAACCCAGGCCGTGCGTGGAGGTGAGGCCGACTATATCTAGCCGGTAACGCTCTACCTCCCGCACAAGCTCGGGCTCCTTTCCTGCCAGCGAGGTGACATTCCATGTCCCCAGCGCTAGAGACCGTGTGCATGGCCTCGGTCGTCCAGGCACCTGCCCCTGACCGCCGCCCAAAACACACTGCACCGGCCCCCTACGGTCCTTCCTGTGGGTGGTGGGCCTGCCGGAAGGTGATCCCACGTCGCCTTTTCGGGCTATACCCGGCCGGGTCCCATGGGCAAAGACCCGGCCACCAGGCGCTCGTCTGCGAGCACCCACCCCAGACCTGGCTCCGGGGTGGGGCCCCGGTAACGCCACTCCGGGCGACGTAACGATTCTCCTTGGTTTTGTCATCATAGGGGTTTTTGTTGACTAAAATATAATAAACATAATACTTAAAAACAACTTCATTAAAAACCCTTGAAATGGTTTTAGTATCCCACAATGTACTTTAATGCACAATACATCACTAATTCCTCTACATGCAGAAATATCCAATGGTTTTACCGTTTTTGTTTTACATATGAATCATAGACATCTCTGTTAGCATGTAGAGTAAAATACAACTACTCTTTGGAGATGACATAGGGAAATTGAAGATAGATGGGGTCGCACCATCTCTAAGCCTGACAATCTGACCTGTCCTGTCAAAATCATCAGGCTTGAAGTGCTCACTACAGATCTTTGACAACTCAGACACAACAAAACCCTCCCATCTTATAGCAACTTCCCATTGCCTCCTCAAGCCTGTATCACTGGGAAACCTTCAAAGTGTGAAGAGAAAAAAACAGAGAGAGATGACATAATTATATAAATGGTAAAATAACATTGTTCAATCTTACTTGTGAAATGTAATCCCATGCGATGTGGTATCAATACTGCGTCGGTTATTGCAACCGTAAAATGCACAAATTACGGGCATAATTGCTTGCTCTTCGTTGTCTCCAATTTACTCTGGTGCTAGCTTTGAGTGGAGAGACCCAGCTGATATGCGGGCGACGCAGGACGCGCTCCAGCACCTCATGAGGCTACATATATTATGTCTATGCTAGGAGCTATGTTGTCGGGGGAATAAGCCCCTGGTAGAGTCTCCCAAGGCAAACTTGTCCTAGGTGACTAGCCAGACTAAGCGTGTTATGTGTTCATGTTATGCTTGTGATTGTGTGGCGTGTGTTTGTTGTGTGTAATGTGTGTGTGTTATATGTGTCAGTATGTGTGTTGTGTGTGTTTTGTGTTTATGTGTTATACGCGAGAGTATGTGTTATGTGTTTTATGTGTGTGGTGTTATATGTGTGAGTGTGTGTTATCAGTGTGTGTGCCAGTCTGAAGGAGCGAAGAACTGACAGTCCCTCCACGTCAGACAATCCCAGCTCCATGAGGCTTAGACAAACAATGATGCTGTCGAAGATGTTCCAGCCCTGCTGAAAGTAGTAGTAGGGGTCCAGAGCTATGATCTTCATAAGCATCTCTACTGTGAAGATCCCAGAGAAAACCTGGCCATGCGCATGCACACCCACAGACAAACACAATACACAGACACACACAAAAACACCCCATACACAGACATACACGTAAACGGTCAGACAAAAGAAAGACAAGCTTGGCTTCAGGATATAGAACACTTCAGACCAGGTTACACTCACTGAAACTCCCTTTAAAACACACATACACAGATGTCACACACAAACACATGCACACACACCCCTCCTGAAGAACATAACACAGTGCTGTGTTCATAATTTTTATTGTTATTTAAGTAAACCTGCATGCCTGCCAAATTCAGGACCAAATAATAGGCATATACTTCACAAGACATATAGTCACAGCAACCACCTCACAACACCAAAGCTATCCTCCTAAGGATGTGGGATTAATATGTCCCTTCCTGCTCAGCAAATATAGCTCAGGTTCATATACCAACGTTAAGTGGCACTGCTCTGTCACACTCTTTCCTCCACAGCTACATTAATATACCAGTTAATACACACACCAGTAGTTACACATTGGGTTGTCAATTACACCAGTTTACCCTGCATGCACACAAGGCAAGATGAGAGAAAGAAGAGTGAGGAGAGAGGAGACAAGATGAGGGAGGAGGAAGAAAAAGGGAGAGAGGGTATTTCGTGATGCCAACCTGTCTGTTGCTGAGTATTCTTATGTTACTGAGAGAGCATGACGCTGCTGGGAAACACCCATTCTGATTGGTGAAGAGGGGCCTTGAGTCAGCACACACATCCACTCATGCACCCATCTACACGTATGTACACACACAGATACAAACCACTTCCGTCTCTGTCTTCTCATTTGCATAAACTCTTTATCTTCTCCACAGTTGATTACTCAGGGCTAGTCACTCCAGAGTTGATTGACTATGCCTGTCTCCCCAGTAGCCCTGCTGAGGGACCTCCAAACACCTCCACTCTAAATCAAACTTCCCTTACCTGGTTTAGTAACCATCATTAATACACCTCCACCTTACATCACATCTCCTTTACCTGGCTTATCAAACCTTCAGGGGAAACATACAGGGTAATGGTGGGCAATATAAAGGGCACAGAAATAATTGATTTTGACTGTACCGTGCTATACTGTGCCCCCTCCTTGAACCGCCACCTTAACGTGGTGGAGAGGTTTGAGTGCTCGGATGATCCGAGGAGCTATGTTGTCTGGGCAATAAGCCCCTGATAGGCTTTCCCGAGGCAAACTGGTCCTAGGTGACTAGTGGCCGGGTCTTTGCCCAGGGGATCCAGCCTGATATAGCCCGAAAAAGGCAACGTGGGACCTCGTTCCTGCTGGCCCACCACCCACTGGAAGGACCGTAGGGGGCCGGTTCAGTGTGTTTTAGGCGGTGGGTCAGGGGCAGGTGCCTGGGTCACAGAGGCCATGCACACAGTCTCTAGCGCTGGGCACATGGAATGTCACCTATAATGTTACCGTTTTTGAGATCCAAGTGTTAATCAGGCATGGAGGCAGAGACTGTAAACATTTCTGGCTAGATCTCGTCGACAGGGGAAGCAGACACAAAAGACCTCCAGTAAGAACAAGTGAGTGGAACAAGATTTGAGGGTGATTTCAATTTCATCAGTAAACGTGGAGGTGGAGCTCTAACCTACGTTGCCCATCATCAAGCAGACTATCTTTAGAAGGCACTGGGGGGCACAACAGGAAAAGTCAGACAGGATAGAGGCTGCTGCAGAATAGCTACAAGAAAAAGTTAGATACATGAACGGTGGTTTGAAGACAATGTTGTTTTGTGTGGCTGTTAGCATCATGCACTGCTCCAAAGTACCTTAACATTAGCTTACTGGCCGTCTCGTCGTATTCATTTGTTGTTTTGAGGATAAATGAAGTCAGCTTAGAACATTTGGAAGCAACACTTTCTGGATCTGTCATTATTCTGTACTTTTAAGATACCATTTTGCGTATTCTGTTATCCATTTTTATCTCTGACGTTTTTATTTTTTGCAAGGTTTTGCAGTCGAGGCTGGGCCAGGGAGTCAAAAGATAATCACGTGATCTTCAAACTGGAGGCTGCACTCAGTCAGGCAGTCCGAAAATAATATCTATGAAAAGAGTGGAGCTGCGGAAAAATGTAAGTAAAAGAGTGGGGCTGCTATGAGTGCACGCAGCCCAGGGATAGCATCCATATTCAAAACAAAGCCATTACTACAGGGGTGCCCTCGCAGCTCAAAAAACAGAACGGTCCACCTGGAATTCTCCCGGTACTCCCGATTGGCTACTCCAGGCCTGGTGTAATAGATGGATGTGACCTTACCCACTTCTTTGTCTATCTTCTATGTTACATTACTGTTTGTGATGGCAGTGTCCAGATCCTTTGCATAGACCATTGCTATCAGTGGAACATTGTTAGCACTGTCATTCTCGCTAATCCAATTGTCTGCAGAGGTTAGCATACCTACACTCTCACATTAATGTATTTACTTGACAATGCAAATATGTTGTCTTCATTCATCCCATTCCTAGGTGTTCCTTAAGGGGTTTGAATAGGGTATGTAACAGTGGTTGGGTTGAAAATGGCCCTGGCGCTATTTTGCAATCTTAGAAATGGTCAAGCATTGAAGTAGGATGTTGTCTGTGGTTGAATAAAAAAAGATCATGAACGGAACCAGCCGTTGTTAGATGTGCAAGACTGTCACACATATAATATCCAGAAAAAATACCATCACAGCCAGTTACATTTGTTTTTGCTCCATTATTTTGTTTCATTTCGAAATATCTGAATAACCATTGTACACAAATGGTATAACAAGCCATTTACTTGTTTGTTTGATTGGTCGTATTAAGCATACCCAGGGAGAGATGTGAAATGATTGGAGGTGTCATTATTTCCAATACCATATCTTGTTTTACCTGTGAACTGTAGGCCTAATATCTTGCAGGTACTACATGCAAGGTTCTTTAAAATATGACTCACATCAAGCTGGATAAAGGCTACATGTTAACCAAGTGAGATTTTTTCTACTTAGTTAAACAATTATCTTTGTGAATAATCTTTATCGTTATAAATGCTGTATATTTTAGTTACTAAAGTGACAAAACGATACGGCTCTCTTGCGTTTGTCAACAGGGGTCACAAAATAAAAAAACAATCGCCACAAGGTACACGTACCCTTCATGTTCTTTGATATTGTGTGTGATACTTGCACGCACGCACACACGCACTCACACACACACATTAAAAGGTCGCTAACCACATGTTTGGAGTTTTCCTGCATTGTTTCACTGCGGAGCTCATTTCTGTTGCAACATCCTGCTTAAGAAGCCAGCTAGCAGTCGGCACTATACGGGATTGAGCCGATGATTGTACTAGAAAACTTCACTCTGTTTTTGAAAAGTAATTGAAAGTCGATGTAAAAGGAAACGACGCTGTTTTGGACAAAGCTCTACATCCGTTAGTAGGAAGTGCCCTTTTATGGAAGCTTGAGAATTCCATCGAACGCACATCTACTTCCGTTTGGGTGTGTTCACAGTAGTAGCTCTATCGCCAAAATACTTAGATCAAGTCGTACCTTTCAGATACATATTCCACCTTATCCATTCCAGACTTAAAGGTAGGATATTCTGTTAAAGCTACACATTAAATCTACAAAAGGTAAAGTTAACATTAACTTCTCGCGGCACTTAAACTGGTCCTAGCCGATCCGTGGAGTAGATTTTCACTTCTCGCTTTCTTTGTACGTGTATATGGTGTTTAATTGTAGAAGATGTCGAAGTCTTTGAAGAAAATTGTGGAGGAGAGTCGGGATAAGAATATACCTGAGGTGGACATGTGTGACAGAGGGATATCCAACATGCTGGACATCCCAGGACTATGTAAGGACATTAAGGCTTGGCTACTCCAACCTGCTGGAACAATGCAGAAAATTAAAACAATATTTTATTTATTTTCGTTGCAATGGCAAACATTTTGTATATAATAATAATAATAATAATAATAATGATATAATAATGAGATAAATTATCAAAAATCAGCAATAGAGCACAACTGGGTAGCTACAATTGTCAGTCCTTTATAAAACAGATCACAAACAGCCCTAACATTTATAATTTGAGATGAAAGGTATGATGTAAATGCAGAATAAACATTGAAGTATGACATGTTGATAGTGGGCTGATTTTAAACGGCTTCTATGTTTCAGTCACCTTGTCCAACATCACGCAGCTTGTTCTTAGTCACAACAAGCTCACAAGTAAGTCACTCTTTATTGTTCTCTCTCTTCATCCTTTTTGGTTACTGTCAAATATTTTACTGTGTATTTGTATTGTGATATGACACAATCCTATAGTATGTGGCCTTCTGTACTACTAACCAAGACCGCTAGAGAGCACACTTGTTCTATCTTGTCCATTTCATCACACTGTGTTGGGGATATTTGGAGAGACATGAACCATCTTCATCCCCTGTTAGAACAGCTGTCCTCTGATTTATTAATGTTTTGTGTTGGGGGACAACATTTGTAACTTGAGTGAAAGGTCTAGGTTTTGTTTTGCAACACTGACATTTGCAACAAATAGATTTTTTTCAAATACCAACATCAGAAGATTTCCAAGGATGGAAATGTCTTTGGGGCAGTGCTTTGTTCCATCCCAAAGTCTAGATTACCTTTTAGACTTTGGATTCACTGTCCCCAAAATGCACATTAGGTTGCTGTGTCTAAATTCAACTATAGTCAACTTCAGCTACAGCCGAGAGTCAACTGAATTGCTTTATTTAATCTTTCCAGTTAATTGAGGCAAATGGAAATGGTCCCAACAGGAAAAAAACGATCACCCAGTTCTGACCCAAATCGTTGTTTTTTTTTAGATGATTAGACTCAACTTTGTCATCACACATGTACAGGTACTACGCAACGAAACTTAGTTTAAGCCTAACCAGAAGTGCAAATAGCAAATGCAGGATATGCAGGGTGCATAAATACAGAAGGAGTAATATTATATACAATACTTTACTGTAGGATACTATGAACAAACAAAATGATGCAGTAAAATATGAACAGTCCGGTAGAGCAGTAAACATGAAGTGCAGGTGTGTACAGTCCAGTAATGCTTTGACATCCCTGTAGTGTAAAAATCAAAATAATGTTATAGCAGCATAGAGGTAATGGTAAATAAAGGGTAGTGGAATCAGTGGGGGACAGAGTTCAATAATGAATTAAATCATAAGTTGTTAATCATATGTGCATCAGGTTGTCATGATGAACGTGACAGAACTACAGAAATATCTACTTACTAGACTAGTGAAGTAGACTATACTACGGGATATGACCACATCTTATCAGGACTGTTTCCTGTTTTCTTGTTGGTAAAAAAAAATGTCCTTTTAACTTCCATTTTCAGTGAAGGACTAGGCTCCTAATCGGGCTTCTAATCAAAACATTTGGCTCCTTGTTTACCTGTGTGCATCTCCATGTCCCTGTCCCTACTAATTGTCTGTGACCATCGCAGCCAAGGAGATTACACATTTATCCCTTCTCTATTTTTAGAGATGATCAAAGACATTTTAGGTGCGCTAATTAGGATCATTATCATCCATTCCCTCACACCTATGGGTGGGAAATGTGTGTTGCGATATGTACGTGGGTAAGACGGAATTTCATTATTACAATATTCATAGTATTATTTTCTTCCATGAAGGTGGATGCAATGTGTTGTGAGTCTTATCTTGCAGTCCAGGACTTTATTGTTTATCATAACAGTGCATTTACTTTTGTGCCCTGTAATTCTCTGATCTTGCCCTACTTGCTTTCTAAAGCCCCATGTATGAAAGATAGAGCGCCATGTTTTTTAAGGCAGTTAGGAATTATGGGGACATATGGACAGTCTTTCATTAGTGAGATAAAAGTACAGGGGATTCACACTTGCAAAAAGAGATAGAATAGGTGGATGGAAAGAAGAATGACGAGAGATGGGACACAAGGTATGGAGAAAGTGACATGCTTAGCAGAGCTTGAGTGTGGACCCTTTCCCTGCTAATTGATAACATGGCGCTTCCTTATTACTATCAATCTCTGTCACCATTATCCTTTCTGATCTTATCATTATCTAGCTGTGGAGTGTCAGACCAGTTACATTAACCTAAGCACACACAGCCAAATGTAACTGATCCCAATTAATCTCGAGAAACACACACACACAAATCACTATACTGCTGCATACTACTTTAAACTCATGCTATTCTGGAAACATGCAACCTTAATACATGCCATCCCTACCATTGGTTGCATAAAGAAAGCATGAGCTGCTGTGATCTTTGGAGATCAATACAATGGGCTTTATTGTGAATTAATTTGATCAATTAGTTCGCCACCTTTGGAAGACGTGATATGTGCTATGGTCATGGACTCCACACTATCTACATTGATTCCGCCACACCTATGGAGATCGTTGAAGAAAAAATGCAATATATTTTTAAAATCCATGGTGAACCTTTGTGACAGACATACATGAGTGGTCTTAAAGTGATAGACTACTGAGAGATCCTTTTAATAACATTCTGGTTTGGTAGCACTGAAAATTACAAACACTTTCTATACCTTACGTTCAAGTGCCGTGTCCTCAGACTATAATTCCCAAATTTTCTTAGGCCCAATGTTTTCCTTTGCTTTTGTCATATCCTATAGCCAAGGAACAATTTTGGTCCACCTAAAACACAATGAAAACATGAGTAAACTCTTGTGGCTGATTTCTGAAGGCTGCATACGCATAAAAGAATGAGTAAACCAGTTCCAACGCCAACTTTGGAATTATGAAAAAACTGCCTTCATGTGAGAATGTGAGGTACTCCACGTACACATTGATGCATGCATATGCACAAAAATTGGGAAACTGCTCCTCTGATGGCAGAAGGATGAAACTCAAGAAAGTCCTTCAAATTGATAACATTTGGGAAAATACAGTTAAATATAGTCTCTCACGTATTCCATATGACAGTTGAGTACACACAAACAAACGTGATTTACGGTAAATACAAACAGAAATGTCTTGGTTATGCAAAAGAACCCACCTAATATTTGTACAGTTTAATGGTGAATCATATTTGATTTGATCGTTAATTATTCAAGTCTTCTTAACTTTTAAGAAATTCATTCTAATAGATAATAATAATAAGGATGGAAGTAGAATATTTTAGATTATGCTGTTGCCTCAATCAGACAGATATGGATGCACAGTGATGCATGTTATCACAAATTTGTTGCACATAACTGTTAATGTAATCAGGCCCAGACTGTGTCCACCCAACCCAGTGGGATAGGTGTGCATCCTGTTTAATAAATCAAAACATGTTTGTGTTCTCTTTCTGTGTTTAGTTTGTACTTAAAATTTTCACATGAATTCTACCGATTGTAGTTTGATAATTGAGCCTCCTGGTCTGATTTGGTCCAACTATATTCAAGTAATACAAAAAAATCTGGGGAATTTGAGAGTTTAAAAAGTAAAAGGCTCTTTAATACATTTTCACTGAAATTAAGTCAGAAATTCAAACAAAAGAGATTGTGGAAAGCACAACAGATTTTATATGATCTGTTTTCTTTCTGAGATCTTAATAATAAACAGTCTGATTATTAAACAACAGTTAATTGCCATTAGTCAATTTGAAAATGACCATTTTCTCTATTTCCTTGGGGTGTGCAGGAATTGAAAAGTGCTTTTTAAAAGTTTCACCAACTACAATAGGTTGTGATCGCACATGTTCACATGCTTTCTGATACATTATCAGTATGCCAGAACGATGCTCGGCCATCATGATCTCCCCAGGGCCATTCATGTCATGTTCACCTGGTCTGTTTGTGTACGCCTCCCACTCAAGCCCTCCATCTATCCCCTCTCTAAGTGCCTCCCTCTCCTGTCTCTTTCACGCACATACCATCCATCTTTGTCCTCTCTAGATTGACCTGACCAGAAAGGAGGAGTAAGGGTGGTGGGGGAGGGGAGGAGGTGTGGGTTGCAGGGTATGTGATTTGTGACTTATCAGTTATGCTAAGTGATCATCATTAAGATGTCAAACCCTTGGCCTTGGTCTTACAGGCATCTAACTCAAACATTAAAGACATCCAGTCAGTAAGCGTAACGATGATTATATTGTTTAGTCAAGCAATATTGTGCAGATTTTTTAACAGAGTGGTGTGTCACTGTCTAACTGCTAGCAAAGGTTGTGTTTGATGGTTAAAGTGATGGAGTTTGCAATGTTCATGTGCTCAGATGAATAGGAAGCTTGGAATTGAGAATTGTAGTTTTATCTTTCACTCTCATTCCTCTCGCTTTTGTTTCTTGAATTCTCATTCTTTCACCGATTTCAAATTTTCCATTTTCCTCAGTCGTTCCGCCCAACATTGCAGACCTGAAGAACCTGGAAGTTCTGAATGTTTTCAACAACCAGATTGAAGAACTGCCCACACAGATCAGCAGCCTACAGAAGCTGAAGCACCTGAACCTGGGGTGAGTGTGTTCATATTGTCCCATCTGTGAAAACAGCCAGCGAGTTTCTTATGCTTTGTCAAACTCGTAAAGCTTGACTGAGAATACCTTCATTTCATTTTTTTTTTTCTGTCTGGATTATTTGCAAGTCTTCACCACCCCTTGGGTAAACTATTAATTTTATTCGCTGTAAAGGAGTCAATCCTCCTGATTTCTCTGTCAAGTTGTATCTCAATTATAACTTGTTTTATTATATTAAAGTTCCATAGCCCTCAAACCATTTAAGAGGACAGGGGAGCCATATAAACCAGAACATAAATTTTGTAGATTAAAGATGAGGTCAGTTTCATCGATTTTAACAAGGTTCTCTCCTAAATGGTAAACACAACGACCTGAGCCTGAGTATATCACTCTTTAGGTATGTGGAGTCTGTGCTATTTGCCTTGTGCAGCCACATTGTCCTAAACTCTCATGCTTTTGCAGAGAACAAGGTTCTGAAAGGTGGAGCAATCTTTAGGTTATAGAATCTTTGACCCCAGGTTGAATAAGTATTATATTAGCTTGTGTTGCCTTTATTTTTTCAGATCCATTGTTCTGACCACATTGTGTTGTGGTATGTATTAGTATATATATATTTAACCAACATAACTTAATTACAAAAAATATTCACATAGACAATCTAACATCACTGTGACATGCACCATTGCAGGAGTCACACACAGTGAGCTAACTCATTATAGTAATTACAATTATTGCAGTTGCGTTTTTATTTTGATTCAGTGTGTTAAATCAGTCCAAACACTGATGCTAATTGTGAATCATCACAATAGTTGCGTCAAGGTCATGCTACCTTGCCTTACACTGACGTAGGCTATAATCATGCTATGTTCCATGAATACAAGCTCATTAATAGCCAATGTAACAGCAACAGGATAAAGTAGCAACACTATGTCTAGTGTGTTACATTATTGTGTGCCCTGTAAAGGAGAGGCTCAGGGATGGGATGGTTTTGCCTGAAATTAATTATGCTAGATTATACATTGTTTAAAGTCAATGCTATGTGACTTTTCAACCAACAAGTAGATGTTAAGCGCATTTTATAGTTTCAGTTTGACAATGTCAAGCAACCATCCAAGATATTGTATCTGTGATATGAATAGCATTGTGAATTAGTTTACGTATGGGCTAACCCCAAACATTCCATAAGATCTTGGGGAAAATGAAAACAGGCCTCTACTTTTACCAGCTGTATTACAATAAGGGTTGGTAAGGCCAGGTGACTGGTTAACAAAGGCTTTACAGCATGTCAGTGACTGGTCATGTCATGACAGTCAGTAGCAACTACTGTACTGTAAATTAGTAGAGGATAAAAAATGTGTGTCTGTGTGTTGGGAGGGGGCTTTTTACATAATAGACCAATAATCCCTCCAAATGTCTGTGCACGTCCCTACTGTATATTAATCATTAAGGTAAAGTTATCTTCATGAGGGCTGTTGCATTGCTTTAAGGAGACAGCAAGTTTTTAATTAATAACTGTACGCTATTTCCAATAACACTTGCATTTTCCAAATTTTGTTACATAGATGTTTCATTCCACAGTTCCTTGTTGGGTCCAAGCCATGTCTCTTCCAAAAAGCAAGTATTGGAAACAGAAAAGCAAATTCTTATTTAATCTTACTGTCAGCCAGTCATTAAGAATATCAATCTATATTTTCTCCCAAAAAACTGATTATAAATGATGAAAGTTGCCATGAAAAAAGAATTCACTGAAAATTGAGAGAAAAACGCTAACATTTATCTTACGTAGGTTGGAAAATGTATTTGGACTATGGCTACCTTCAAACTGAGATGAAGTTGGCTAGATAGAAAACATTAGCATCACTGTAACTTATTCGATGATAGCAAATAAATGCATTTCAAAATCATATTCTGGAATGAATGTAATTAAGATTTAATTTAATTTAATTAGTAGCTAAACGTGGGATGTAAGAAATCTCTGTGCCACTTATCTATCTCTTTCTGCTCTTTCTGTAATGTTAATGTGTGGTCTGTAAGGTCTAAACAGCTTGTTGGTACTTTATTTATCCCTAAGAGGATGGTATGAGGTTCAAATTGACAGAATACCTATTACCAAAAGACCACAGGGTTTGGTGGAATTACTGGATCATACGCATATATTCAAAACAATATAACACTGTTGCAGGAGTAGTTTACTTATACACAATAAGCAACAACCTGTAACTTAACACTGGGAATACTTGCCCTGGTCCCCCCTGTTGTGAGAAGCTTCATGTCTAGCAGTAGCACTATCTGATTCTTTCAAGGACTAGTGGTGAGGTGGTACATGTCCTCCTGTGAGTGAGAAAGATGGGAAGATCAGGAGCCAGTGTCAATGTCACAGGGGATTACAGAACTTTGTACAATCTCCCCAACGTTCTGACATTCTCTGTGTTATTGATTGGACGTCAGATGCACCATTTGCCAACCATAATCTCGTAAACATAAGCCACTGAGTTGTATTCAGGACTGGGTTTTCTCGCATGTGTGTGTTTGCACTTTTTTGTGTGTATGTGCTTGTTGTCAGTGTGTAAGGGTGACGTACCTAAACTCATTTGTCAAAAACAATCTGTTCCTTCGACCCTTAAATTGCTCTGTGCAAACAAAACCCCATCTCTCTCTCTCTCTCTCTCTCTCTCTCTCTCTCTCTCTTTCTCTCACACTCACTCACACACACACACACACACACACACGGATTCTCCCCCAAAATTGGGAGAAATCCTCAAAATCCTCTGAGCACAACATTACCTTTGAGATGCTCTGTGGCATTTAACAAAACAAGTGGTATTAAAATTGATAATTATGTTGTCCTGGATGAAGTGGATCTGGATCTGGAACGGATATGGACTCAGAGGACCTTAAATAGGTCATAACAAGGTCATGATTCCCAAGTCATTGTCTTTGTACATCCATTAGAATTACTTCTATAGAATGACAGGGCAGTCCAGTCTTTGTACAAACATTTATTATTGGCCTCTGCCTGTTTGCCCAATTGCTGTGCTGTCGGTAGCAGTCAAATTTTTAGGTCAATTATCATTGTCGATCAAGTGCTGTGTTTTGAGGTACATTTTGTTAAAAAGATAACTTTTTGTGTCCTTTACATGCTATTCAAGCAAATAACACTATCTGAGAGTTGTTGAACAACACAGACCACAGTGCCAATGGACTGACAATTTCAAATTTTAGTTTGGTCTTCTATGCTATGCTATGTAGTTACATGGTATAAACTCTTGAAAGAAATAACACATTCTAATCTTGTCTATAGGCAATTCTTACTACATTAGATATTTCATGAAGAATTCAAATATATATATATATATATATATATACACACACACCGATCAGTGGATACCAGACATGAAAGTGAAGATTTTGTCTTTAAAGTTGATATGCTATAAACAGGAAATATTGTATTATATAAGTGTGAGTATTTGAGCAGGATATACAAAACTGCAGCTCCTCTGAGGTATTCATGGTTTGCAGTGGTCAGTACTAGGGGTGTGACGGGACACTTATCTCACGAGACGAGACACGACATTGGGTTCATGAGACAAGGTTTTTACAATATTTTTAAGAAATCGTCAATAATTAACAAAAAATAAAATTGAAGTGCAAACAGTTAGTGTAACCATACTGTTACAAAAAGTGTTTTCTTAAAACTTTTAGTTTGCAAACAGAAACTGACCAAATTGTTCTCAAATTTGTCAAGCAGGAAAAAAAGATAAATTAACTACACAGCACAGCCTTGGATATGGTCATGTTCTTTTTCAAGAATATGAACATGTCAACGATTTCTGGCAGCAGTTGAGATCTTTGAACAGTAACTATGTCTCTCTAACTATGTTGAAAAGACACGCTTGGAACAGAGATAGCATGGATCGAAAGTTATACTTTGGCAAGTGGAGACAGCAAAGAATATTTTGAGCTGTTTTCTTTCCACCATTTCAAAGGGCAGAAACTGAGTTGGATACAGGCCTCTCTTATATAGAGATCAATTTCTGTCCCAACCCCTTAACCATTTCCCAGTAACTGTTGATTGTGTGGGCTGCACCTGTTATATAGCTCACCATACATCTAGAAGTCTAACCGTCAGCAGTAATAGCAATGCTTTCTACCTCTTTAAGAGTCTGCACAACCTTTGCCTGGGACTCGTTGTGTAGGTTCGGTACCACCATGTGAGAAGAATGTGTGCGTGATGGAATAGTGTACCTCGGTTCCAGTATGTGGAGCAGTAGCAAAATCTCTGATTTTCCACCACAGAAAATGTTCTCAAATCAGATTAAATGAAAACACAGATATCTCTAGTTATTGCCGTGGTTCTTGCATTTGACAGTGGAAGAACTGCGAAGGCATTTAGTGTTGTTTGCCCTTTCAGTGTTCTGTTTAGGTGCAGATAGTTTTAATAGAGAGCTGTGGTAGTTCCGCATGTGTCTTTGCATAGTGCTTGTGTTAGCCGAGGTGAACGGCATAGTTTTCTTCATATCTTTACACATTGTTTGTGTCTTGTCTGTTATTCTTTCATAGTTTGTTATTTCAACTAGAAAACCAAAACGTTTCCACACAAACTATTTGAAAGTGGCGGAGGTATCTTTAATTTCACCCTCACACTCCATCATGTTGGACATCACAATGAGATAACAACTTGTTTCAACTTGACAAGATATCTTGTCATGTTTTAGTCTTGCGAGATCTCTTGCTATGAAATCTCACCACACTCCCAATCAGTACCTATCCAAAGTTGTCCAAGGAAAAAATAGGAGTGAACTGGCAACAGGGTCGTGGGCACTGTTCATTAATGCACTTGGGAAGCGAAGACTTGCCTGTGTGGTCCAATCATGCCAGAATTTCCTACAATGGGCATGTGACATCAAAACTGGTCCATGGAGCAATGGTAGAATGTGACCTGGTCTGATGAAAATGTTTTTTTTGATTAATCAAGTGGATGGTTGCGTGTGTCACTTAAATCAAATCTTCTATTCAAAATGTATTTGTGTAGTCCTTTTATAAGCAGTGTCACAGAGGGTTTTACACACCCATATAACTCCTAGAAAAAAATAAAAAATAAAGAGGAGAAGAAATGGAAGCAATTCAATGAGGGAACCCCGCCTCTAGAGGCGGTTGGTGAAAGAGAAGTGCATAACACAGACTAAACAAAGTCAATTGGTGTTGAAACCAAAATGCAGTGTTCGTCTTTGTTCAATTATAGTAATATTAAGAATGAGGCAATTTAACAGACCAAAAAGGGTATTTGATGCACCCCCAGACACTAAGACAGTGCCAACCCCCTCAATTGAAGCATGAAATCCATTTCAGGGAAGAGACACTCTAAAATAAGAATAAGAATGACCCCTACCCTCTCGTCTCCAACTAGCAACAGAAACGGTAACGGTATACAGTAACACGTTTACTGTTTAAATAAATTCTTTATTATTATATACAAAGTTATATGATGCCTATACAGACGAAGATGGTTTATTTGTAATTTAATTACACATGGCACCAGGATGCACAGTGGGGAGGTGGCAACTTCATGTAGGCTGTGAGATGCTTTAGGCAATATTCTGCTGGGAAACCTTGGGTCATGACATTCATGTGGATGTTATGTTAAGACGTGCCAATGCTAAACTTGACTAAGCATTGTCGCAGACCATGTACACCCTTTCAATAGAACAGAATTCTCTGATTATAGTGGCATCTTTCAGCAGGATGATGCATCCTGCCATATAGCCAAAATGGTTCTGGAATGGAGCACAGGAACACAACCCCCAAATTCCCCAGATCTTGATCCAATTGCGCATTTATGGGTGTGCTGGACAAACATTTACCATCCATGAAGGCACAACCGGACAACTTACAAAGACTTCTTTGAGGATCTGAGGATCTGCTTCTAATGTCTTGATGCCAGCTGAGCTGTTTTGGCGATAAAAGGGACCTATACAATATAGGGCGGGTGGTCATAATTTTATGGCTGATTGATGTATAATCCACACGGAGACAAAGAAAATCATTTAAAGTTATAAAGAAAGTTATGAAAACCTCAGTATAGAAAATTGTCTAGCTGTCTTTGTGTCATGATCATCCTAATTGATGAGTTCCTAATTGATGTTACCGGGAACTACTTAAACATAAGGTTTATTCATACATATAGATATTTGTGCATACACACTCACATATATCATAAAGGATGTAAAAAAACAACATTGAAATGTAATATATACTGGCGACCAAAAGTCTGCTGATGATGACACATTTATTTAGTTTCTGTACTAGTAATATTATTTTTTACTAGTATTAGTATTTAAAATTAAGTATTTTCTATACTAACAACACTGAAGAAAAATGTGTAATTTGCAAAATGTTTAATTTTGATAGAATTTGTATGCATACGTTTTTCCCATCTCACCCATAACAAATAAATCTTATTTAATAATAAAAAAACAATTTAGCCAGGGTAGATTAATTAAACTCACCTCTCTGGTATGTGTACAGGCAACTTATAATTGGAGTAATGGTGGCACCTGATATGTTGGAGGTGGTGTGTTCGATCCCTGGTGTGGGTGAACGTTCGCCAAGTATAGCTCCGACAGGGCCACATCGGTAACAAATACCTAGGGTACAGAATTATAGTTTTTTATTTACAGTGACCAATTAGCGACCCCCTGAAACCTAGTGCCCTTGTCAAACGCCAAGATTGCCTATGTCAAAAAATGCCCCTTCAAACAGCACTGCAGTTTTGATTAACACTTTAACATTAGTGTTATCGTATCCAGGCAGCATAGTGTGAGATTACAAACCTTTAAAGGTATTGAGTTCCATCCGACATTCGGTAACTATATACCATTGAAAGAGCTGAAGCACATGTTCACAACTCTTTCTCCACCAGTTGAGGAACACGGGCATGAATAATTGCTCTGATATACATGAAACCAACAATGAAAATTATGTTTTGTCTGTGATTTTAATCTATGCTTTACTGTTTTAGTTTATCTTGTGTGGACAAAATATTGTTTTAGACTTATGTTAATGTGAATAAATCTGATTTACAAAAAACTGCCATAAAACAACCTTCCAGTATTGATATTTTCTTCAATTGCTTGTTTTATATGTGTGGGTGTGTTTTTGTGTGCCCAGTATGAACAGGATGAGTAGTCTGCCACGTGGGTTTGGGTCATTGCCTGCTCTTGAGGTACTGGACCTCACCTATAACAACCTGAATGAGAGCTCCCTGCCTGGGAACTTCTTCTACCTTAGTGAGTCTTTCTATTTCCGTCACACACACCAACACACCACACACAGCATCCTAATTTTGTTGATTTTGGAGATGATTACAATCACTCCTTTCATGCATTTAATAATCAACACGGTTTTTCTGTCCTTCGCACTCTTTTGCATGCTCTGCTTCTACAACTAAATAGACGGTTATTTTAATACCATGATGACGTATGAAATCTCTCAAAGTAATCAGTTATATTCAGATCCTTTGTCACAACAGCACAACCGCTTTGGCTTTTTGGCTAAATTAAAAGGGTTTGATTAATAAATTATATGCATATATAATTACCGGTACAAGACAATGTGTTTGTGTTACTGTGTCACTGCACACCAGTCTGTCAACATGTATTTGATTAAGACATCTCTTTGTGCTTCCTTGACCAGACAAGCTGACGTGAATCTTTTTTAAAGTTGTGTGTGTGTGTATGTGTATGTCAGCTGCTCCTCCATATAGAGATTGCAAGGCGTGATGAATCAACCGTGACTGGTCTTATTGATTAGTCTTTGACTTGGCTCGGATAGGATGTCCAACACACACGTGCATGCACATACAACCATAAGAAAACATAGGCCAACCAGACAGACATTCACACACAATTCACAACGCAAACCCACTCCTGTGTGAATTACAGCCACCCTGCGTGCACTCTATCTCAGTGACAATGACTTTGAGATGCTGCCCCCAGACATCAGTAAGCTGACCAAGCTGCAGATAGTGAGTAATTTATCTAAATATCCCTCAAAGTCAATGCTTTCTCTCCATGTTGTGATTGTAGGTATCATTGGGGTTTCTCTTGGGCTTTCTCCTGAGCTTTGGGTGTTAACGTAGGATGGGTTAGACTTTGGGTTAGCTTTGGGTCAAGAATTTAGAATGTTTTTTAGCGTGTGTTTTTGGACTGATATTGTCAAATTATCATCTTTCAAATGATTTAGTCTGAAAAACTGTCTGTTAAAAAAGTACATCAAGTCTGTATAATTGTATACCCCCTCTACCCAACCCCATCCCTTCTGCTCACTATCTCTCTCTTGCACCCTCCCTCATCTGCTCCATGTTTCTCCCCTTCTGTATTTGTCCCTTTTCTCTCTCTCCCTCCCTCTCTTCGTATCTGACCCTCACTCTCTCCGTCCCTCTCTTTTTTCCTCCTCTCTCCATTTCTCATCCCCTTTGCCCTCTATGTCCCTGCCACTGCTCTTTTTCTAACCCATACACTCTCCCCCATCCATGACTTTATTGCCCCTCCTTCCATCCTTCTGTCAATGTATTTTTATTCTTTCTTTATTCTGTAGCTTAGTCTGAGAGATAATGACCTGATATCACTGCCCAAGGAGATTGGAGATCTGGCCCAGCTCAAAGAGTTGCACATTCAGGGCAACAGGCTCACCGTGTTGCCCCCAGAATTAGGTAAGGCTGACACTCAAGTCTGACATTTTTTGTGCTTACCACATATTCTCTCTTAGATGTGCATAAACACACTCCCACACAGAAAAATAAAACAAACTGCACGCAAATACTTTTTTGAATTCACACAAACACCTACTTGGAGCAGAAAGTGTTTGTGATGGAGAGAGAGACTGCGGGAGAGTAGGGGGGACCATCTTATGCCCCAGACTGAATGCTTGGCTGAACCGAAGGCACCCCCACAGAGGTCAGCAGGGGTCATACCTTCCCTGACAGGCTGTCCCCCTCTTTCTCACACACATGCACATACACACCTGTCGCCCTCATACGGCCACATACATGCACTTTTCTGTTCCATTTCTGTATTTTTCTCACTGTATTTTACTCTTATTTCCCTGCCAGAGCCTCCTGTAATATAGCTTAGGTGGTCCTAAAGCAGAGAGAACACAATGAGGAGCGGTAAAGTAACATTGCTCCTACTGAAATATTTAAGCATTTACCTATATTACCTATGTTATAATTAACAAAGAAACCCATTTGAAACAATCCAAGAACTATGAACAATTTCAGGAACTATGCCAATATTCAAACTACTTTGGGGAAAAAAGATGGCTAGAAATATGGTTTGACAAATTTCCAAGTAAACTATTCACTAGCCAGTAATAAAGATTATTTGTGCCTATCAGGTAACTCGCAAGATGTAACATTTTCTAGACTTTGTTACTATGGGCTTTCTTTCTTCCACTATTGTCGCCTCATATCTATGGGTAGTCAATCAACTTTTAGCAATACTTGTTAGAATTACTTATTAACTGTAGTATGCCATTGATAACTCTCTGGAGTTTATTATATGATCATAGCTAACACAAATGGAGAAACAACAAAAAGAAGAAAAAAATAAGGCATAGTCATGGATATAGCCCATGTTTACTCTGATGACACCAAACCGGTCAGGTTTTTTTGCTATCTGTCAGCTATGCGGCTAGTAAAATGACAAAAGACTTATTGTTCACTGTGTCTCTTGTCTGATCATGACTTGTACTGTACAAGCATTGGGTTGATGTTGTGATATTTGTGACTATGGCTAGCTAGCTAGCATCACCTTTCGCCCAAAAAACTTCAATATCTCCTAAATCATACCTGAATTTAACCTTCCAGAAATTAATAGCAATGCTTTCACATATGAGACACACATTTTGACAAAGCGAAACCCGAGTGAAAGAATGATTTAATGATACAATTATAAATATCATATATACATAAGATAACAATGGTGTGCCTTGCTAAGAGCAGGCAACCCTAATTAAAGAGAAACAGATGCATAAGGGGGTAAAAGGCTGAAAAAGAGACATGTAGAAGCAGAGATAGGGGAAATAGGCAGAAAAAGAAATAAAGAGAACGATAGGATCGCAGTGTTTGAGCTTATTAGAATTCCCCTGTCACGGCTCCCTAATCCCTGTCTCTGCCCTGGGCTCGTTAGGCCTGACGCTAGACTCTGCTAGCCTTGGGAGAAGGAGTAGAGACAGAGGGGGAAGGGGGAAGCAGAAAGAGAGATAGGAAAAGGGAGAGTGGTACAGAGGGAGATCGTGGAAATTGGGTTTTGAGGTTGAAAGAGATGAGGAACTGTTGAAGGAAGTTAAAGGGAAGGAGACAGGAATTTAGAGGACAGAAAGCCCAAGCGATAATAGGAAGGTGATGAAGATGAAAAATCCAGTCATGACACTCTTGCTGTTTGTCCTCAAATCATTTTTTCTAAGCCATTAAATGATTCAACTGCTGAACTGTTTACCTGCTGGAGGTACGCTATTGTGTTATGTGCAGAGTGAAGTTAGCTTGTGCTACACACTGTACCTTTTGAGGTATCTAGCAAGAGAAAAGCGCTATCAAAAAGTCTAAAGAGCAAGGTTATCAGCAAGCCAGAGCGTATAAAGATAAATTGACGTGTTCCTCCTACATGTTAAATTAAATGTACATTTCCATTATTGCACTGGCAGGATGCTTTCAGCTTTGGTGTGGCCATGCATAGATAATAAAAGCTTGCCAGATTTTAAAAATATTTATTTTATATAATTAATTGTACACTGTTTCTCAAGCTTTATGTAATTTAAACATATGTTTTACTCAGCAGTTCTTGGTAGGGAAATTGTGTTTTCATGGCTTTGGTATTAACTTTTTTTCCCTAGCATTCTTACGTTCCTACTAAATTCTTCACCCTTGCTGGTGTGCATCATCAGCAATGTCATTGAGATTTTTTTTTTTAAACTGCAGATTTTTTTCTTGCACTTTAATAGCAGATTACCGCTGCTATAGACATATAAGTTGTTAAGGAGCATAAGAGGTGAAGTTGGTTGGGAGTTTAGGGAACATTTTATGGTTTAATGTTAGAGCCTTATATGCAGTGCTTGTGATTGCAATGATTGCGAGTCAAGGCAATCTGTGAAACTAGGGCGTTAACTTGTCTGTAATGCTGGGGTCTGGCCTCACTAGCTGTGAGGTGTTAGCTATCAACAGTACTGCTATCACTCTATGCTTAATTTAGCCTCTCATCCTAACAGTATGTCTCGACACTGGTTAATCAAGAGCTAGCTAATTAGCCCCTAAGGTGCTAGCATAAACCACATTAGCATGCTGACCCATGCTAACCCTGCTTTGGCAAAAGTCTAGTTCAACAGGCCTTCTCTCTTCCTCTCACTCTTCAGTTCTTTTCATCCCTTCATCGCTATACCCTCATGACCTTTTCATTTAATTGAAATACCCATATTTCTCTTGGTTTTGCAAGATGTCTCTCAACACCTTATTTCCTCCCTTGTTTCCTCATTCACGCCCTTTCATTATATATTCATTAATTTCCCCCTTGGCCTTTATTGCTGTTTCTACTAGGTAACCTGGATCTGACCGGCCCTAAACAGGTGTTCAAGGCGGAGAACAACCCCTGGGTGACACCTATTGCAGATCAATTCCAGCTGGGAGTCTCACATGTTTTTGAATATGTCCGTTCAGAGACATACAAATAGTAAGTAGATGTTTGTAAGACACTATGCACACTCTGCAGGGCTCAATGTACTCCCAACTTCAAAAGGTTAATAGAATCCGCAAAGAATTTGGAATACCCAACCTCAAATGTCGTATTGTCTTTCCAGCTCAAATTCAAATTTCAAAATGTTCATGCTAGTTAGTTCCCTGTCACGTGACAACGGAGCGCAGTGACAAGAAATGATGGATACTTATTATCAACCAATCTAAAATCTACATTAAAGAACGTAAAGATAAATCTTTTATTGGTTATGTAACTTTGAACCATCCACTATAAAGCCACTGCTGCCACACACTGGGACGTAGGTTAATAAGCGAGCCTTGCACTCCCACAAATGCTCCTAAATATATTTTGAGGTTTCATATATAATTCTGGGAGCATATGCGACCAAGATGTTTGCAATTTCAACCCCACACTGTAAGGTACGTCTATTGGTGCATGAGGACACAGTGCAAGTAAACCCTTACTCATCCAAAGCAAAATAAAAATTAGTTACACATAAAAAGTTGACATTGAAATCTGACTCACCAGAATATTTGGCACACAAAACCACCAATGCAGTTTTATTTGTCTTTATATTTGTCTGACAGTACTTCCTCATTGGACACCAATTGGTCCTTACAATTATTTGATATTTGATTGAACATGAATCTAAACTCTTATGCCGCTGTTTATACATTACATATTGTGAGTGAAATAATCATTTAAGCCCATACTGATCACAGATACATTTGTAATGTAATTGTAATGGAAGATTTACTTTAACAGTTAGAGAAAGAATAACAACAAAATCCAGCATTTTGCTGAATAAAATAAGTATTTGACGACCCTCTCTATCAGAAAGATTTCTGGCTCCCAGGTGTGTTTTATACATTTAACAAGCTGAGATTAGGAGCACACTCTTAAAAGTAGTGCATTGAATCTCAGTTTGTTACCTGTATAAATGACACCTGTACACGGAGGAACTCAATCAAATTCCAAACTCTACACAATGGCCAAGACCAGAGAGCTGTCCAATGATGTCAGGGATAAGATTGTAGACCTACACAAGGCTGCAATGGGCTACAAGACCATCGCCAAACAGCTTGATGAGAAGGTGATGACAGTTGGTGCAATTATTCTCAAATGAAAGAAACACAAAAGAACTGTCAATCTCTGTCTGGTGTTCCATGCCAGATCTCACCTCAAGGAGTTGCAATGGTCATTAGAATGGTGAGGAATCAGCCCAGAACTGTATGGGAGGATCTCATGATCTCTAAGCAGCTGGCACCATGGTCACCAAGAAAACGTTTGGTAACAGACTACGCTATGAAGAACTGAAATCCTGCTGTGCCCGCAAGACCCCCCCTGCTCAAGAAAGCACATGTACACACCGGTCTGAAGTTTGCCAAAAGACATCTGAAAGATTCAGAGGCAAACTGGTTGAAGTGTTGTGGTAGATGAGACCAAAATAAAGCTCTCTGGCATCAACTCAACTTGCTGTGTTTGGAGGAATAGGAATGCTGCCTTTGACCCCAAAACCATTATGCTTGGTGTTGAGGGGTGTTTTCTGCTATGCTAACAGGACATCTCCACTGCATTAAAGGAACGATGGATGGAGCCATGTTCCATCAAATATTAGGTGAAAACCTTCTTACCTCAGTCAGGGCATTTAAAATGGGCCATGGATTTGGATTCCAGCATGACAGCTACAAAGGATTGGCTCAAAAAGAAGCACGTTAAGATCCTAGAGTGCCCTAGCCTCCTACGATGTGTGCAAACCTGGTAGTCAACTTCAAGAAACATCCGACACCTGTGTGTTTACCAACAAGGTTTTTGCCATCAAGTACTAGGTCATGTTTTACTGCGGGGTCAAATACTTATTTCACTAAATAAAATGCTAATCAATTAGCAATATATTTTTTACATGTGTTTATCTGGATTTCATGTCATTCTGTCTTTCACCTTTCAAATAAACTAACCATAAAAATTATAGAATGGTCATTTATCGGTGTGCAAACGTTTACATTTAAATTACATTTACGATAGATGGTTGTTCGTCTTTACTTCAACAACAAGCCATGGTTTCTTTTCTTTTTCATTCACCATCCACCACTGGTGTGTGAACACCAAGATGAAAGGAAATGCATGCACGTATGTGTGAATTATGAGGAAAAAGTCAGTTGGGAGTAATTTCAATTAATAGGAGCACAACATTGTCAAGATAAATTATACATTGGACCTATGTACACACATAGATAAAAGTGTTGGTACCCTTCCAGCAAAGAAAAACCCCCACACTGGTCACTGAAACTACACAACCCACTAAAGTCTCTTGAAACTGACTTGGACTGAAAATGGACTGTGCAAAAATGATGAACCCCTAGAAAATAACCAAAGGGACATTTTAAACAGAAAGTGTGTAATCTAAATAGTATCACAGGTGTCTGTGACTTGATCAGCCAGTATGCCTATTTAAGGGTAAAGGGTAGTCACTGTGCTGTTTGGTGTCATTGAGTGTACCACACTCAACATAGATCACAGAAAGCTAAGGAGAGAGAGATCTCAGGAGATTTGAAAGGCAATGATAGACAAGCATGTTAAAAGTAAAGGCTATAATCTCCCAGCAGCTTGATGTTCCTATGAGTAGAGATGCACATATTAGTCCAAAATTTTTGGTATATGGTACTGGAGCCAACCTATTTTTTACTTGGCCTCAAGAGGAATGGCAGATGCTACAAATAGTAACTAAAAAGCCCAAAAGTGACTGGAATTTGCCCAAATGCATATTGAAAAGTCATAACGCTTCTGGTAGAATGTCATTTGGACTGATGAGACAAAACTGGAGCTTTTTGGCAAGTGACATCATCAGGTCTATTTTCACAGACACAAAAATGAAGCATACAAAGAAAAGGACACTGTCCTACCATGAAACATGGAGGAGACTTGGTTATGTTCTGAGGCTGATTTGCTGCATCTGGCACACGATGTCTTAAAAAACACCCATGACTGGCTAGGAGCAAAACATTGGACTACTCTGAAGTGGCCTCCTGTGAGCCCAGATCTAAATCCTATTGGACATCTGTAAAAGGAGCTGAAACATGCAGTCTGAGAACGGCACACTTCAAACCTGAGACAGTGGGAGCAGTTTGCTCATGAGGAGTGGGCCAATATCTGTTGACAGGTTCAGAAGTTTCATTGAGAGTTGCAGAAATTGCTTGATTGCAGTGATTATCACAAAAGGCTGTGCAAAATATTAATGTAGCAACATTTTTGTCTGGGCCATTTTCATCACCTTCTTTTTTTATTATTCTGTTGAATCACACTTCAAAAGGAGTGTGATTCATTAGTACATTAGATATACATTTGTATATTTGCATTACATTTTTATTTATTACTTGTGTTTCAAGTTTTAAGTTATTTCACTTACCATTGTGGATTTTTCTACCATGACTGAGGTGCCCTTGAGCAAGGCACCGAACCCCCAATTGCTCCCCGGGCGCTGGAGCAATAGCTGCCCACTGATCAGGGTGTATGTTCACTGTGTGTGCGTGCGGTTGCCCACTACTCACTACTGTGTGTGCGCACTTGGATGGGTTAAATGCAGAGGTAATGGGTAAGGGTAACCATACTTGACGATACGTCACTTCACTTCACTAAAAAAAGGTTACAAACTATTTTGTCTGTGTGTATATATGGCTATTGTATACAGCTCAGGAAAATATTTGGACCACTGCATATAATATAATATAAGATCATTTATATATATATATATATATATATATATATATATATATTATATGATCTTATAGTATAATATAATATGATATATATTATATGCAGTCCATATATGGATGGATGGGTAGATAGACTACAAGAAGGAGGTACAATAAACATCAGTAGAATATAATAATAGGTTCAGAGATGTTTTTTCTGTTTCTCCCCGAGGGAGACGTGCAGTATCCTTCTTAGAATGCTTTTAACTCAAAGTGTAGTCCCAAAAGACTTGACCAGACAAAAAAAAATTGTATGAGTTATTTCTTTCTCAGGTGTCTGTTGACACACCCTCTAAGTTTGACAGTCATTCACTGAGATGGCTCCTTTTCTGTTTGGCCAATGGCCAATGTAAGGTTTTAACACTAGTCTTTGCTGGCAATGGCGCTAATTGCATCCTGTCAATAAGAAACAGCCCGGCATGATGCATTACCCTTCAGGCCCGTGATTTCCTCTTCTCACCTTTTCCATTCCTCTCATAAGTTATCTGCTTTTATCGATCGCCAATTCATCAAAATCAGCCCACCATTGAATATTCTGTCTTGACCATTAGTATTTGGGATTAATTTACTTACTAGAAGTGAATGACCCTTGAGTCTTGAATTTATCTTATTGTTATTATTTATACCTATTGATATTTCAGAAATTATAGTGTAAGCAATTTTATTGACTGGGCTGTTAGGCGGGAATTAGAAAAGGGTGATTGTGAAGGAGGTACTCGGTGCAAAGAGAGTGGAGACAATAATGTGTGACTAGCCAAATCGAGGTGTCACAGAGCCCTATAGTCTGTCTGTGTCTCTAATTATTATAAATTTAATTAATATTGCACAGTGCCTGTGATGCAGTCCGTGATTAAGATGTCATTGAAACACACATACTGGTTACTTGAATTGATAGATTTCACACAATTGGTGGCACAATCAAAAGATTCCAGGAATTTAAGATTTGAGGGCACAGTTCCAGTGATATTGCCAGTGACACACACAGCAGATACCTGGAATTATAGATAGGTAGTACAGTGGTCATGATGCAGCTGGTGATGACAGTCCTCAGTGGTTTTGGTACCTATAATTCTCACAAACGAAATTCTATGAAGCACTTATTCAACCTCCACATAATCTATTCAGTCAATTTACCAATGATGTGGTGACCTACATTCATGCAAATGATTATGTTGCCTTCATCTGTCTGTTTCCTATGTCATCAATTACTGTAATTCAGTTAAATTGCCTTAACCCCACAAACATCAATACTATATAATATATATTGTTAGGTCTTCAACCTTGAGGATAACATCCGTTATTTACACACATGACTGATATACATCTCTTGAATTCTATGACAAAAATATATATTGTGGGATATGTCTCCCCTCAGTTTGATTACTATAGCAAGACAAAATCCTTCACTTTCTGTGTCAAGCGGGTGGCACCTGCTCCCGCCGAGGGGGTGCTTTTGGTGGCAGCCATGCATCGGTTGGCACGTCAGCGGAGCTTGAAATGGGAGGGATTATTTACTACGTCACAAAGTTTGAAAGTGAAATGAGTTTAAACGTTATTGTAAACCTGAAGTTACAAATATTTAAACAGTTAGCTTAATTTGTCCTTTGCTTAACAAGCTAGGTATCTACATATCTATCAGACATATTAGCCTCCATGCATCCAATTTATGATCGATGAAAACGTACACAATTAAGTTTTTTTTCCACCTCCTAGTTGGAAATGTCAAATAGTATGCCCCCTACAGTGAGAATTTATGGCGTTTTATTTGTGTATTTGTATTTATCAGTGCTCCGTGCGCAAACTTCAATCTGAAAGCGACAGCATTCCAAGTATACCACATAACCAACCATTTGGAGAAGGTCTATTCTGAAAGGCTGTATCATCTCCAGTATAAACACATATAATGGCATGAATAGGGGGGACCACTACACCACAAGTTCAAAATCAAAGGTGGCAGCACCAACACGTTTCAAAGATTTAATTTTGTAATTCACTCATGCAAACAGTAGGCAAAGCTAGTGTCACAGCAGTGAACTAGCCACCTACCTACTGTTAAAATCACCACACGAATGTAAGGCTGAATGTTTATGGTGTAGGCTGTAAATGAGCGCTGCATGGTGAATTATGCAGATGGAAATCAATTAAGCAGCTTCATAAGCAATGGGGAAAAAATTCATCTTGCTTTTATGATTAACGTAAGTTACTCTATGATGTGGAGGTTGGACATGTCCTTCAATTGTGATCTGAGAAATATTGGTACTAAAGCCACTGAGAAGAACTCTCATCCTTTACAGAAAATGACCTATGGCATTTTACCAGCAAACACCCTGGTAGATATTGGTCGTATGCATTTCTGATTTTGTATACAATGGTAAAAAGTTTTTAAAATTCTAAAACATTAAAAGTGTTTGCCAGCCAACTCTAATTAGCAGCCCATGGGCCAGATCCAGCCCACAAGAGCCAAATGTCTGGCCCATACTGATAGCATTGGCATTTACTTATTATTATGAATGAACATTAATGAACATTAATTTAATATTTGTGTCTCTGTCCGCCTTATTTTGAAATTAACCCACACCTTCCACTTGACCTGTGGCCTTTGCCGCGTGCATACCTAAGACATGCCTTGCACGCTTTGCATTCTTGTCTCCACTCATCAAGCTAGTGTAGTATCACACACACAGCTCACAGACTAGCCGCAGCCACTCACCAGCTTGCCATCTTTCATCTTAGGGACTGACCACTTCCTCACAAAAAATAATTAAATGTTGTCAAACCAACATGGCATACTGTAAGATATGGAGGGTAGACCAGGAGAACTGTCAGTTCAACACTGACTGTACTGAGAGGTATTGTTATTTTTTCAGTGGACCACAACAGTGTTAAACCCACATGCTTAATATATATGATGACTGTAGCTGGAATCAAAGTGGACAACCTGAAACAGCACTCTAACTCTACCCAGAAAAGTCTGACTGGAGCAAACGAAAAAATTGCAAGCATCCTATTATGCAAGCACTTGACTTTAAGTCTTTGTACCTCCATATACGTTTCTTTGAAGCTTGCAAGAGCTAAGAAGCCATTTGCAATGCTGAGTTAATTAAACGATTTGAATCATAATTAAATGACCATTACATAATTAAATAGTTCGTTTTGTTGACTCCTAACTCCACAACTAATAATTATAAAGCATTATAGACACAACATCTACACCTAAATCTGCAAAAAGTCAAAAACAAACTTGCAAAATAAAACCCAAGCCTGACCAAATATGGCTTTTTTAGAAATCTAATCGGGAAACTTTTGTATGGTCAGGAGCAACAACCACACTGCAAATGGACTACTATTGCCTGTAGGTGGTCTTGGAGGCCACCCCTTGAATTGTGCATTTTAAAAAGTGATGGCTTTTCCATCGCATAAGGCCAAAATGTCTGAACGTTGGCATGTGTATCTTGTATTTTATGGGATACAAAAAAGTCTACAGCATGAATTGTTTTATAAAGTGACAATTGGTGAAGAATTTTCTATTTTTAAATGGCTTGTGATGTTTTGGAATGCTTGTAGATATATATTTAGGATTCCTCTGTATGGCGGAATCTATTGCCTTTTTTGGTATTATTGTGTCTCATAAACTAAAACATTTGAGAAATTTGGCAAATTGATACAACATGCCATGACTAACGCCCACACCAAGAATGACCCACATCAGACCAAAAGGGCCACACAGGCAACGCCAACATCCACTTTTACAAAGTGATGGCATGGCAACCCCAATGCTCAAATATTTGGTGTACATCCCTCATTTTTCTTGTGGAACAAAAAAACCTCAAGGACCCATAAGCTCCATCATGATGGATTTTCTTATACAGCAACATTTTGCAAAAACCTTCAAAATACCAAAGGTCTAAAAGGAGCTCACAACATTAGAAACGATCAAATACTAAATGACTAAATCAAATGTAGTCATTATGATGACTCTCCCCAGATGTACCATGCAAAGTTTCACCATAATATGTACAAATATAACTAATTTACAGCTATTTGAACTAGGCCGAAATCTGGCAATGCTTGTTATTTGGAGAATTTGTTATTTATGATCCAGTCACTAAATGCAACAAATCAAGGTCTAGGATTGGCTCAATTGGCTGACGTTTTGTGCTGGTAAGTGAAAGGTTGTAGGTTCAAAACCAGGCAGACATAGTTTTTGATTTTCACAGAATAGTTTCTAGTCTTCTGGTCAATCCTCCGGTTGTAAAACTTAACAATGAGTGTTTATTTGAGGAGGAATCCATCATTGCTCCACTATTGCTGCAAATTTTAGACATTTAAATTACCCTTTAGAGCATGACTAATTTGACAACTGCAATCAATTAAAGCGGTGGGAAAATTTTGCCCTCCATGCTGGTTTATTAATGGGATTTTGTAGATATTATTAAATGTTGTTGTGGCAATAATTGTGGCAAATGTGGTTTTGTAAATAAAATTGTGAACACTGAATTTTTTATATCTTTTACAGACTGACTTAAATTAAAGGTGAACTTGTCATAACCCTTTTTACAAGTATTTACCAAGAGTGCCAATTATTCCAGAGTTTACTGTACATATTTTTCAGGTGAAAGGTGGTGAACTTTTTTGACAGATTTTGCTATTTGAATCTGACGGATCTGGTGTGTGTTGAGTAAGTGAGATTGAATCAGCATGAGATTGATGTTGCGATCACACAGTGATCCTTTTCTCTCCCTGTGTGAACTACCCAGAGCAGGGTGTTGGTGAACTTCCAGGTGGTCCACAACTCTTTTATCCTGTCCTTGTCTTAGTATAATTTCCTTCAAGTGAATAGGCATTATGGAATTGTCTGTGACCTCACCAATATACAGCTGTGGAATACAATTGCAGCTATAGACAGGTGTTAACAGGCCCCGGAAGTTGCAACACAGATGTATACCTCTAAGGCCCAACAATTTAATTCACAACTGCAGTAATGTCCTTCAGCTTCCAGAAACCAAACTCTCCATCTCTCGAAATGCCCTCTCTTTTGTTTGTTCTGTCCCACACACTCCCACCAACACACACACACATTTTCTCTGTCCTTATACCCATTCCTGTTTTTCCTTTAACAAAGACCTACATCATTTATATTGATAAAGTTGACTTTTATTCTGTACTCTGATCCGTTCATAATAACATGATACGCAGTGCATGAGAAATATAGAGCCTTGTGTAGTGGCCATATCACTTTCACAATTATTGCAGTCAGCTACTGTCAGTTTGTCAGACAATTGAGCAGTTTGAAGTGAAATTGATGATGGTGACATTCCTTTTTATGTCTAATGTTTGTAACTGCATTGATAGTTTCAAAACAAATCAAAAGTACAGGCACCTATAAATTGTGCAATTGTTGTGTCTTGCAAATAGTTGTGCATGTGCATACACACAAGTTTGGAATTTTGCTGTATACTGTATATAACTAATGCATATTTCATGGGGCAGCTTGTTAACCTGAAGGAGAAAATCGGCAAACTGACAGCCTTGAAGAGCTCGCAACAGTGTGCTCATAGTTCATTAACATACCGTAAACTCTGTTTCTCCTCTGCCCCTCAGATCTTTTATTCATGCATCTTTCTCTATTCCTCTCTTTCCTCTCTCTGTCTTTTTATAAAATCCTGATTTTATATTCCACCCTTTACCCTCTCATAGACAGGTATGGAATTTCTTTTCACATACACTCTGGAGAGTAGGTGCTTAGGGGATTGTTTATGGACATGGCTTTAGATAGTTGAAGATGCTCTGAGGATTTCCTTTGAAGTAATAGGGTATGGACATGGTGTAAATTTAGAAAGCTATTTAAGGTCCCCTTATTACTAAAAGAGCAGATGTGTCATTAGTAACCTATTAGATTCTCATTAGCGAGACAGTGTAGCTGCTCAGCATTTTCTTAACATGCTGAGTCATGTGGCACCACTCCTAGAGCATACTATGGTCACCTGTTGCACCTTGAGAGCATATACTGTTAGAATACAGGGGAATGCATTATTTAAATCCTTTTGCCTTAATGTTTTGTTCTAGTGGTCAACCATTTATCACATTTGTATGGTTATCATTATTGGTCATTTTCAAACTAATTTACCGACAAAATATTAAAATTTGAAATCGGGCTCTGATCCAGCCAACTCTCAGAGCGCACCACTCTATGAACAAAATTAATTTTCGCCCATCACCTATCTGATTTGTTGGAAGTCAAAAGTCCAGCCAATCAACGCAGAAAGCTGTTCTCGCACTCGAGAACACTTGCAAACAGGTGCGGCATCAGTTACCGCAGCCGTTGTCTCTCGAAAGTAAGGAAGCAGCACACGTTCTTGCAGTTAAATTTAATTACAATTCTGAAGTTGCAAAACGCCGCAATATAATCAATTTATGATGCCAAGCACCCCCGCATCGAGTTGGTCTGTGAATTCCTGTCAATTCCCGTCATTACACTAATAACATCGCACTGTAGCCTAATATAATTAGTGGTATTGTGGCATTTTAAGGCATCATTATAGACTGTTGACATGTACTTTTGGAGCAAAGTCAATAAATCATGTGTGATAACGTAAATATTGTTGTGCAATGTTATGGCAGTCAGCACCACAATGATGGCACTAATAATAAATATCCATCCATCCATTTTCTTCCGCTTATCCGGAGCCGGGTCGCGGGGGCAGCAGTCTGAGCAGGGAGGCCCAGACTTCCTTCTCCACACACACCACCTCCAGCTCCTCCGGGGGGATCCCGAGGCGTTCCCAGGCCAGCCGAGAGACATAGTCCCTCCAGCGTGTCCTGGGTCTTCCCCGGGGCCGCCTCCCGGTAGGACATGCCCGGAACACCTCCCGAGGGAGGCGTCCAGGAGGCATCCGAAACAGATGCCCGAGCCACCTCAGCTGGCTCCTCTCGACGTGGAGGAGCAGCGGCTCTACTCCGAGCTCCTCCCGTGTGACCGAGCTCCTCACCTTATCTCTAAGGGAGCGCCCAGCCACCCTGCGGAGAAAACTCATTTCGACCGCTTGTATCCGCGATCTCGTCCTTTCGGTCATTACCCAAAGTTCATGACCATAGGTGAGAGTAGGAACGTAGAACCCCTCCTTGAACCGCCACCTTAACGTGGTGGAGGGGTTTGAGTGCTCGAATGATCCCAGGAGCTATGTTGTCGGGGGCAACAAGCCCCTGGTAGGGTTTCCCACGGCAAACTGGTCCTAGGTGACTAGCCAGACTAAGTGCGGTTCAACAAAAACCCCTATGATGACAAAACCACGGAGAATCGCTACGTCGCCCGGAGTGGCGTTACCGGGGCCCCACCCTGGAGCCAGGCCTGGGGTGGGTGTTCGCAGGCGAGCGCCTGGTGGTCGGGTCTTTGCCCATGGGACCCGGCCGGGTATAGCCCGAAAAGGCGACGTGGGATCACCTTCCTGCAGGCCCACCACCCACAGGAAGGACCGTAGGGGGCCGGTGCAGTGTGTTTTGGGCGGCGGTCAGGGGCAGGTGCCTGGACGACCGAGGCCATGCACACGGTCTCTAGCGCTGGGGACATGGAATGTCACCTCGCTGGCAGGAAAGGAGCCCGAGCTTGTGCGGGAGGTAGAGCGTTACCGGCTAGATATAGTCGGCCTCACCTCCACGCACAGCCTGGGTTCTGGGTCCATTATCCTCGAGAGAGGCTGGACTCTACATTTCTCTGGCGTTGCTCGCGGGGAGAGGCGGCGGGCTGGCGTGGGCTTGCTCATAGCCCCAGACCGGGGTGGAGGTACCCCTTTATAAGAAGGAGACCGGAGGGTGTGTTCAAACTACAGGGGGATCATACTCCTCAGCCTCCCTGGTAGGTCTATGCCAGGGTACTGTAGAGGAGAATCCGTCCGATATTCGAACCTCGGATTCAGGAAGTGCAGTGTGGGTTTCGTCCTGCCCGCGGAACACTGGACCAGCACTACACACTTCATCGGGTGCATGAGGGTTCATGGGAGTTTGACCAACCAGTTCACATGTGCTCTGTGGACCTGGAGAAGGCGTACGACCGTGTCCCTCGTGGTGGCCTGTGGGGGGTTTGCCGGGAGCGTCGGGCTTCCGGGCGCGTTGCCATCAGCCCGGCCGCCGGTCCCTGTAATGACGCGAGCAGGCAACTCAGTGTCCAGCCCATTCGCCAGCGGTAGTAAGTCGGACTTGTTACTGGTGCATGTTGGACTCCGCAGGGCTGCCCTTTGTCACCTGTTCTGTTCATTGTCTTCATGGACCGAATTTCTAGGCACAGCCTGGGGCCAGAGGGTGTCTGGTTCAGGGACCACAGGATTTCATCTCTGCTAATCGCAGATGATGTTGTCCTGAAGGCTTCTTCGGACCGGGACCTACAGCATTCACTAGAGCGGTTTGCAGCCAAATGTGAAGCTGCCGGGATGGGAATCAGCACCTCGAAATCTGAGGCCATGGTTCTCGACCGGAAGAAGGTGGCTTGCTCCCTCCGGGTGGGTGGGGAGCCCTTGCTTCAAGTGGAGGAGTTCAAGTATCTCGGGGTCTTGTTCACGAGTGAGGGAAGGACGGAACGTGAGATAGACAGGCGGATTGGTGCGGCGGCCGCAGTGATGCGCTCTCTGTACCGGTCCGTCGTGGTGAAGAAGGAGCTGAGCCGGAAGGCAAAGCTCTCAATTTACCGGTCTATCTATCTAATAATAAATATAAGTTAGTAATAGTAAAGCAACACTCATCATTATAATAATAACATATATAGATAATTCAGCTTAGCTTTCTTTGCCGAGCAAGAACAAGGAGCCATATGCTCAAGTTTACATTAGAAGTTTACAAGTTTAATATGATGCTATAGGCTACTAATGTAGTCATGCTAAAACACAAAGCAAAATGATCAAGGTATATGTGGCATATGTCCCATTTAGAATAGGCTTATATGACTAAAAACCAAGTGAAAGGAACACCATAGAGTGATTTTTTATTAATGGTTAATGAAACAGACTTATAGCCACTTAACCTCTTCATCTTTCAAGATGTAGTTGTAAGTGACTTAGCAGCTAATGCATAGTTCACAAACCCTTGTCTGCTTAAGTCACATTGAATCAACTCTAAAATACAAAACATATGTATTTATATATAGGTTCAAAATATCAGATTAGTCTACTTGTTGTGTAATAATTGGTAGTGTCATCAGTCCTGAAAAACGTACATCGTTCGACTCCTATTTTCTTCATGTACTTGAGGTCTTATTATTGTACTGTACTGGCAAGTTACCTTTCAGTGCAATAAGATACAACTTGAGAAATGTGTTACATACATAAAATGTAATTGATCAGTTTGATAACAGTGGAGGGCACAGAAGCAGTTTCCTATGGTTGAATACACGGAGTTGCCAAATGCTGCGTTTGTTGTTCTAACCCTAATCTTAACCCCAACAACTGAGTCAGGTCAGTAACAACCCTGTCAAGTGACCAAGTGTAGATATTTGTGTCAGAAGCTCTCTGGTCTGCAATTAATCACCCTTAACAAACACATTTTGCTATAGCATATCTTATCAGTGTCTCTTCCTGCATTTCTGCATGGCTGGCCCTCATTCGCTAATTCTGATGAAAATGCTCTTGAGTTCTCAAGAGTGTCTGCCCTAATTATATTCATGCATTGATGCACCCATGAGATGACTGTATGTGGTCTCCCACTGGCCAATGGATGGGTGTGAACAATGTATCTTTCTTGGGGAGCTTTCATGCAAAATGCTACATGATTCATGCATTATGATGAAACTGTATTGGCATCCCACTGGCCAATGGATTACATATACAATTATGGGCACTTTGTGTTGAATGCCATATATATATAATATTATGGAAAATGACAAAATGTTCCAACTTTATTAATCTAAATAAACCACCCCTGTATTTTGGCAGATTAGGAATGAATCCATGAATCAGTCAATGAATCTTGATGTTAATTGCCTGTTGTAATTAATTAACATATTTTAAATGATGACACTGCAAAAAATGCATGTAATGGTAAAGCCTCTATGTGTGTATATGATATATGTTATATACATATATATATATATTTTTATATATATATATATACTATATTATATTATATATATATGTATATATGTTATATATATTTATATCATAGTATATATATATATATCATATATATATATATATGTACACTATATATACATATATACATACGGGGATACATGGGTGCGGTGGCGGTGCGGTTAGAGCCCTTGCCTCCCAGGAAGGAGATCTTGGGTTCGATTCTTGGCTGATCCGACAATCACATGATCTCTCTGGTGGACGTCTGCATGCCTCTCCCGCCATGTTATCCCGTGGTTCTCTCCGGGCACTCGGCTTCCTCCCAAATTGTCCAAGACCATGCGTGTACGATAGGGTAATTGTATATTTGAGAAATTGCCCTTAAGAGAGCTCGGACTGTAGTGACTGGACTGGGTTGTTCTCGTGTCTCTGTGTTGGCCCCTGCGACCCCCCCTGCCTGCCCCAGTTCCAGGGTGTACCCTGCCGGATCGGCCCAAGCTACTGGGTACGCGCTCCAGTCACCCGCTGGACTCCTCCTCTCATATTGGGAACCGGCACCGCCGCACATCCTCCAGGGATAGCAGTATGATCAATGGATGCGATGCGACTACCTACTCGTGGTATATAGTATATATGTATATATATAATACTATATGTATATATATATATGTATATATATATATATTTTTGTGAATAGTTTGGGTGGTAAAACTATATAGAGAAGTGTCATGGGAGGCGGTAGGGTCAGAGGAGTTCAATAATTCTTCATTAGCCAAGACAAGACATCTCTTAACATTGGTCCCCAGCACAGCCAGGGGCCTCCTATTGGTTATCAGTCTGACACCTCATTAGGGACCTCCTACACATGCCAGGCCAGGACCTTCCTGTATTCACTTTAAACTTCCATCCTTCTCTCTCCTAGTAACGTCCTCTCTTACAGTATCTATTTTGCTCTCCTCCAAATTCATGGTGTTGTTTCTTTCTCTATCATTACCTTTATTTACTCTGTCATTCTCTATTTTCTCTCTCCATGACTTGATTCCAATATTTGCTGAATAATACTGTCTAAAAAAACAGCACACTACAAAATATTTTAACCGATAGACGTTAGATATTTTTCTAATGCTGTGTTATATCAGTCTAATAATATCTCCATGTCCCTAAACGTGACCATATAGATCTTCATGACGTAAAAAAGAAAATTGTGTATGGACAAAACCTAATTTCTGATCATTTACCCATGACCCTTACATTTATCACATTGTTTTAGAAATTCATGCACACGCTCTAAACTGTAGGGCCTGTGAGTGTACATGCATCACACTGTGACTTGATTAATTAAGCCGCGTGGAATAGTAGGGCCTCACAAAGTCCATCAGACCTTTTCAGAATTCAGATTCCATTACATTGGCACCCCCTCCACACTTCTGTTTTAATTGGCCTTAACAGTCCACCAGAGCCTTCTCCAAGTCACCCCCACACTCAAGCATGGGAAATCTTTGTGATGCTCCACACATATAACTGCTGCTCCGGCAGCCTATGGACAAGAGTAATAAGGCTGGACGGTTTTCATTGATTTGTGTGTGGTATGGTTGTGTCTTTGTGTCTGTGGCCTCAAGGAAAGTGAGTGCATCACAAAGTGGGGGAGAATCGGAGACAGAGGGGGAATGGTCACAATCAGGGACTATAACAAAGACAGAGCAAAGACAAGACCTACTCATCATAGTCTTACTCTATTTAATTTACAGAGACTATGCTAGATCAGGGATTTAATTTTTTTTTTCTCTGAATGTTATTAGACCAGCTGCAACGTCTTTGATACAATTGTATTTTTGCATAAGATTTGTTTTGTTTTCATTAACAGGTAAATTTGTAGGGAAGGTCCATAGCTGACTCTTAAAATGCTTTAATAAAGACAAACATATCTTGAAACACTTTTCTCAGCTGAAGCATTATTTACCTGTGTTGAAGCAAAATTCTATTCACCAATGATATTTCCCTTTATTCACCCAGGTGTTTTGTCTCTCTCACTCTCTCTCTCTCTCTCTCTCTCTCTCACTCACTCAGTATTCTGAACGTTTCTTTGGCATGTCAGTCCACACAAGCTGTCAGAGAGAGGGAGGGTTGTGAAAAGAGGAGATGGAGAATGTCGGAGCAATGTGTGGTTAGAAAAGAGGAAAGATGGAGAGACAAGGTGGGATAGTGATCCCCCTCCTGCCTCATCAGATGGTGGTGAAACAAGGCCAATTTAGCCAGTGACACCAGTAGGTGTCTATGTGATGCTGTGAGCCCTGATCCTTCCTGACAAGCCCTAGTCACATCAGTTTAGCCCCTCAGACTGAACCAACTTCACTATGCAAACCAGACAAATACACTCCAGTCAGAAACACCCCTAGTCCCTTCAAATTGGTCAAATACTTTGCTTGATGTGCTGGAGGTTAGTTTTGTTGGCACACAGATCTTTGTTGCGAGGTGGACATGGGCTTTTTAAACCCAACTTGATTTCCACATCTGAAGGATTAGGTAAGGATGGACTTATGTCACCCTTTCACTTGTTTTCAATTGCATGGTTGATTTTGAGGTTTAATCTAATTGACTACATCCCACCATGTTACATTGTCTACAGTTGTATACATTGTAAACCATAACCAATTAGCGTTATACTCTCTTGTCCTAGCATGGATTTTGAGTCTCATTGTGCCTGTCTTCAAACTATCCCTTTTCCTCCCCCCCCCAGCCTTTCTCAGTTTTTGAGGCATCTATCAGGAAGACAAGACCACAATGTAAACATGGGCCCTTATTATGACACAACTGAGTACACCAACTCAGCCACTTACTGACTTTGAGGAATTATGTTTAATTTTTTTTTAAAGATAGCAGTATCAATCACATATCTAAATTCTAGGGAGGCTACACTTCCATCCAGTACAAAAGATTGTGTCCACTTTTCATCAAGCAGTGAAGGGTTTTAGTATCAGAGTGAGAAGACTTGGTTCACATCTCTCAGGATCCGAGTTCTTCCATCTCAGACACTTAAGGTCCCGGGGGTGGGTGGGATGTTTGGAGTCTTACTACCCCCCAGACAACTCTCTCCTCTTGGGATACATTGGACGGCTGACCAGGCATCTCTGAAGGAACCAGAGCTATGGTGGTTGTTTTGGAGGTGGCGGGAAAGGGAAGGGTAGTCTTTCACCCATCACGCTACACTTGCAGTTTGTGTAGTTCAATCCCACAAATGGACAAATGGGCGAATGAACGGACATAGCAATTTGCCCTGTAAATGTAATAATACCTGCACCAAATATCAGAAATTACTCCTTCCCTTCAAGTCAAGCAGGCTTGTGACATTTAACTACTGCAATTAGATCCACGTCTCAAATGGCATTCTTCAATGATCAGTAGTGGTCTGGTGAGCTGCCACACACATATACAGAACCAATCATTAGGCAGTTTGTCAACATTCAGTCTTGCCTGCTTATTACTGTCAGTTACTACAGGCTACCATGAACAGTGTGTTACTGTGTCTCTTCATTGCTGTTCTTATTTCCCTCCTTTTTCCTCTAATGCCCCCTTCCCCCACCACCATATCTCTCTCTGTCACTTTGTTCGGCCCCATGGGTGGCTCTTTCCCACACAGAGAGAGCTCAGTGGACTGGAAAGAACTCTTCCTCAGTCTTTGTCTCCCCTTCTCCTTACGCTCCCTCTTGCCAAGCCAGAGCAGCCCAGTTCAGAGATAATTGTGTCTTTGTGTATTTCCTTTTCCTCTCCTGGATAACCCCCAGCTGCAGTTCTTTAGACCTCTGAGGAGGCGGGTGGGGAAAAAGAGGAGATGTGTGTGTGTGTGGTTGTGAGAGAAATAAACGCTTGATTAGGGCATATTTATTCTAACCTGTTTATGGCTCTTAAGCTAAAGTTGTAAATTAGGTACAATGATACATGCTAGCTTGAGATAACTTGCTGATAATTGGGCCAAAGATATTTCAATTAGAAGATGCAGGAATTATTATTATCAGATGATTAACTTTTGAGGACAACAGATTTGAAGTTAATTATCGTTCAATTATAGTCAGCAAACAAAACCTCCTAAATGTTTTAAGGACAATGTTTTTGACTAGTGGTTTGATCATATGGATGATCAATGAAACATACTTACTTACCTACTTACTAACATACAAAAAAAACATGTTTTCTTTTATTTAATCTTTCCACAGTCTCTACGGGCGCCACATGCAAGCAAATCCTGAGCCGCCAAAGAAGAGCAATGACAAAACCAAGAAGATCAGTCGCAAGCCTCTGGCTGCCAAGAACAAGTGAGGAAAAAGACACAGTTGACCGCTTGTCTGTTCAGGCTGGACCTCACTGCATGTGCCTTCATCCCTTTATTCTGATTTATTTATCAACAAGGAATTATGTTTTTTTATACAGCATGTATGTTTGTATGCTAACAATGCCACATATGAATCTCAATAAAGGTTGGGGTTCATTGAGTTTAAATACAGAAAGTAAGCAGGAAGTTGATTTTTTTTAAGGTTTTCAAAATGACATGTTCTTTTAATTCAACAAATAATTTACCTAACTTTGGTTGACGTATTTTTATTCATATGCCTGAACTGTTGAAACTGTATCATAAATGACCCCAAACCAAGCTTGAAACTTGGGTTTAACTATGTAGATTTATTCACCTTGAGCCTCATTTATAAAACCAAACATGACATACATTTTATACTATATAGTGGCATGCATAGTACCAACATGGACCCAACGAAAAGTTGTGATTTACAAAAATTATGTACATGTATTTTATTTTTCAATCCAAAAACTGCACACATGGACGAGATTTTTTTTACCACTTTCACACTTAAAATCTTCCAACAGTAGATGTAATTTACACCAAAGCCACAACTTATTTTTGAGACACAGCTGTATTCACAGGCTGAAGTACCGAAATGCAATTTCACAGACTGCGAAGTCAAATTGTTAGCGGTTAAATGGAATTTACGAAAGGAAAACTGCAATATGTATAGAATACCACAAAACCATTCTCCTCTCTTTATTGTCACATGCAAATATTTGCTCAAAAGCTTGATTGGAAATTGGTGTAGTCTCATACAAAGTTCTATTTTCATGAATGCCACTGTATCGGTAAAGTTATGTTCCTTTGTCTATGAGGCATTTGGTGCTTGGATTCTCTTCCACTAGACAAAGAATAAAATATTTTAAATCTCTGTGGGATGTATTCAGAAACCTTGTGTCACAGGATATAAGTTCAGACAACCTGTTGAATGTTCCATTCCCTGAAACATTAAGATGTAATGGTTTTTGTTTCGTTTTTTGTTTTAAATTTGTACTTGACTGTGTTTGTGTCACACCACAGCTAATGTGGTAATTGAACAGCCTTGCCAGGTTCAGAGCCCTCAAGTAAGATGATCTTAACCAAACCGTATATTAGACATAAGAGCACAGAAAATGGAGGAGAGAAAACTGTTGTATCCAGCCCCCTTTTTAAGACCAGGTTGAGTAAACAGCATTTGGCCAGAATGAGTTCAGTGTGGAATTTGGGAGGGTTTAAGTGGTCTTAACTCTGGACTGAAGAAACGTGCTCTTGAGGGGTGGTTTCTGAAGTCACTGTCTGTTACCTCAACACTTGTTTGCTCTTTTTTCTCCCTTGTTTTTTAATAGACAGGGATGTTTCTGCAATGTCTCTAGTGGTCAATTCTACAGGCTACTTTGTGTCTTGGCTGCATCGAGCAGTACCCAAACCCCTGGATAAGGGACAACATTTGATGAGGGACAACAAATAGCCTAGAACAATAGTGGGGTCATGTTTTAAAGTAAGTCTTTCACAGAGGAGACCATACTAAGGCAATGTTGCATCCTGATATCCAATCCATTGTTTGTAAGTCCTATCATCAATTAAATTGTGATTCATTTTTTATTTCATATTTTCAGTGATTGCACAGTTAGTAACATATGGGTTAACCCCAGTAACCCCAGTGCTATGGTTGCTTTCATTCTTCATCAAAGTGTTATTTTTTAACTCGCCCAAAAAAACATTCAGCCGTCCTGTAAAGGAAGAAACATGCCATATGAAACAATATCTATACTCGATGACAATTGTTTTTCTGTTGACCTTTTCAAATAAATATATTCTATTCTAAGTTTTGATGAGTTGAGACTAACACCGACTCTGCCCTGAACTATAACACCAGACTATGCTGAAAAGGATGAGTGCTGGACTCTGAGGCACAGTGGAATTCCTTTGCACATCCACAACATGCAACATCTAGAGTAGATTCACACTCTATCCTTCACTCTGCAAGAGAGAGAAATAGGCGTCTGTTAGCTGCCATGGGGCTGCCTGTCCTGCTCATTCACACACCACGCTCATGAGCACAGCATGTACATCTGTCTTAGAGCGGAGCAGGTACACTCTACAGGAGACCTGACATATATCCAAACACACACTCCACACTCTCCTCATCCACGCATCATCCTATTCACCCTACCACAAAACATATTTTGACCCAATCTTTCCACAACCTCTTATACATTCACTCTCCTACATATTCCTTCTATAAGCCTCACCCTACAGTATGTCCCACTGCTCTTCTTCCTGTCTGCCTTGTGTTTGATTAATTCAAACTCTTCTGTCATTGCTCAATCAATCTCCCTCTACCTCTTCAAACCCCCACTCACCCTTACCACTTTTAGTCATGTTTTTTGTCACTCTGTGTTATTCACACCCTGTTAAATTTACAACATATATGTAAAGCACAGCATTTTCTCAAATTTCACCTGTTTGCCCATTGTTTTTCTATAGGAGGTGTGATAAGTTTCTTTAGATGTCTGTGCCGTAGCAGACAAAAGCTGGTAAAATAATAACATTAACTCATAACACATTAACATAATTTTTACCATGGTCTGGGTGAACACTAGATTCTGATTGGTAACAGGGATGCTGACAAACAGCAAGGTCATGAATTTAAATGTATTTGCATTGGAATTTACAGGAACCAGTGCACTGACATTTTTCATAGTCGTTAGGGCAGAGGAGGACTAAAACCCTTTCTCCAACAATAGTAGGCTATCACAGTTTGCTAATAAAGGCAAATATTGAATTCAATTTTGTACTGTTTGGTCTGTATTTGACTTTGGCAAAACTGAAGATGTCAGATTAAATACAAAACATACTTCAAAGTTGTCGTGAGTCTGGTCAATCATTAAATAGTTGTGTGGTCATTAGAACCCATGCAGTTCCCCTTGAGAAAATAGGCACGTTCAACTGAGACCCCACCCCTCGGCTTGAGGCAATGGCCCCGGTGGATTTAGGTGGTATTCCATTTGGTCAGCTCGTCCGTTCTTTTTTATTCTGTTTACACCAGTCAACATAACCAAAACTATCTCCGCCAATACTTTTTCTTTGATTCCCGAACCTGGCTCACACTACTACCTTTTTCATACAATATTCTTTCCTGATTTTTGATAAGTTTAAAACCAATCCAAAATAGGTAAACTAGCACCACATTCATTTACTTACATCAATAAAAGTTGTCTGGAAATTTGCTTGCGGGTACAAACAGGGTACGAGCACAAAAGGGAACACCAGCCGATCACTGATTTACCTTGACCACTACCACTAGCCTGGCAGTGCTGTCCTACGTATTTCCGCTCAATTAGCCATTTAGCTTCCGGAGTAGGTCTGTAGCCTATATACTTGCTTAGGTTTCTCCACTAAGATATCTGTAGGCCCAATCAGCGAACAGAGGGAGTAGCAGATAACAGTGACGTTGATGTAGCACGCTAGTTTGAGTTGTAGTTCGATAATGGCGGCAGAAAAAGATGCAAGCGAAGACATTCATTCCATTGTGGAAACGCTACCAAGTATCCAGAACTTAAAGCCGGAGCAAGAACGGTCTTACAGAGTTTTGTTGGTGGCCATGATATTGTGGCCCTTCTCCCCACGGGGTTCGGAAAATGTTAGATTTTCCAGCTCGCTCCGTTAGTTGTGAAGAAGTTGGCTGAGGCAAATGCTAGCGATGCTAAGCTGATTGTTGTAAATTCTAATCATCATTGGGGATGTTTTTGGGGAGATAGATGTGGATCAGCAATATGATTCCGAGGGATATTTAACTTATCTATGTTATCTATTGCAATAACTACGTTGACGATGATAATGATAACTGTAAATTTAGTGATTCTTGTGATGAACAGAACACTTTCAGCCCCTTTGAGTACTTGTACAGCAACATGGTTAGTGTGTTAGTTAGTAAGTTAGTTAGTAGTAAGTGTTAGTAAACAAGTTATAGTTTGTTCTTTTCTACAAAACTGTAGATGTCCCAAATAAAACACAATCATTATTGGTTCACTTAAAATACATTCTTAAAATGCGTTCTCAAATTTAGGTCTGAGATTTGGAGTTCTTAAGTCAGGATACAGTCATTTGACCCAAGACTAATTCCATTCTAATTCCCAAATTCCATTCAAGTAATAAGCACCTTCCTAAATCTACAGGGCCATTTCCATAATTGCTTATGAGTTCACTTAGACAGAATATGTCTGTCAAAGTTAGGGAAGTTTTGTAGGACCAGTGGATTTTTAGAAGGTTTGGGGTCTCTGTCTCTCTTGTCAGAGGAACGGTCCCCTGTCTCCGTCGTCTCCTCATGCTTACAAATATGAAAAATATCTGTATCTCGCAGTAGCGTGGTAGTCACTGCACTGCATGGCTGGCAGACCCTAAATGACTGAAGCGACATTTTGTGAATGATTAGACCAGGGGTGGGCAACCCTGGTCCCCGAGATCTACTGTCCTGAAGGTTTTATATATTGCCATCAGGCTTCTACAGAGCTTGATAATGACCCATTCTTTACAATTGTCCTGAACAGGTGTGCAGGACTGGGTGTGCAGCCATGGATGTTGAGTCCCTCCTCCATATTGAAAAGGCAACCTTTTATTTTTTAATTGCTGTTTACAAATGTAAAAAACAAGACTGGCAAATCTTACATAACTGTGAGGTAAATTAAAAACTGTCCGGGTGAGAATAATAAGAAAAAAATAGAAAAAATAAATACTTGTGTGGCCAAACATAACACATGTTTATACAAGGGGAAACCAAACCTCATGTTTATAGCACATTTTTGGGAAATTCACTTAAAATATCATTCATTTGTGTTTGTTGTACAAAATGTAAAAATTGTAAATACATAACAATTTCAGACAAAAAGATATGAAATAACCTATTTTGAATTTGATACAGACTTGTATTCTGTTTCAAAGAGGTTGTTTTACTGCTAGTCCAGCCTCTCTCGAGGATAATGGATCCAGAACCCAGGTTGTGCGTGGAGGTGAGGCCGACTATATCTAGCCGGTAACGCTCTACCTCCCGCACAAGCTTGGGCTCCTTTCCTGCCAGCGAGGTGACATTCCATGTCCCTAGCGTTAGAGACTGTGTGCATGGCCTTGGTCATCCAGGCACCTGCCCCAGACCGCCGCCCAAAACACACTGCACCGGCCCCCTACGGTCCTTCCTGTGGGTGGTGGGCCTGTAGGAAGGTGATTCCACATCGCCTTTTCGGGCAGAATGACAGTAACTATTTTACAGAATTGTGTTCTGTGGATTCTGAAAACCGAAATTCTCTTGGTTACTATTTGTGCAACATTTAGCATTTCTCAGTATTTAAGATGGCGGCTGCTGCCATGTTGGATGTTGGCCAATTTTTGAGTTGTGATCTCAAGGATTGTTTATTCACAATCCCCACCTTCAATTCCTGCCGGTGCAAGAATTGAACCAGCAACTTGAAGGTTGCAAGCCCGACTCCCTAACCATTAGGCCACGACTTCCCCCCTAGAAGTTGCTAATAGTAAAATAATACCAGATAATAAGGGGAAAACTACAGTATAAAAGCGAATGTATGGAGAAATATACCAGTCTACTTCCAGACACACTCACGTCTGCTGGACTTTTTTGTTACCTTGAAGACCAATAAACACTTTGCATTGAACTTTGCTGAGTTCCACAGCTGTTTTTGGACTTTGGAAAATTTGACCTTTCCTTGGACTTTCTCCTTGGACTTTCTCCCCGCTTGGACCAAGTCATTTTTCTCAACTTACAGAGCTTCAAATATTTTACACCGCAAGACTCTTAGAACTTTGAGACCATATAGAATTTTACACAACATTTGGTGAGCCGGCACAGGAGATTTATAGAGACCAGGCCACGGGCCATGGGGGGACGCGCACCTCGGAACATGCTTTGGCCACAACATTTTGAAGGTATGGGAGAGCCTTTTATGCGCAAATTCTACGTGTGTCCGAGTGCTGGTCCGCCTGGGCTAGGCAACTGGTAAGTCTCTCCTTCAAAAGAACCTATTTTAAACTTTTTTAACTATTAGTTCACAACAACCAAAGTTTTATGCAAACATATTTGTATGTTTTTGTATGTGTTTTGTATGTCTTCTGAAGCCATGGTATGGAATGAATGAATTATTCATATGTCTTGGTCGGCCATAAACTCCTGGCTTGTTGTAGTTGACCCTTGCTGGGGGTTTGATATGGCTTATACTTATGGCTCTTCGCTTTAGACTAGATTTTATGAATGCTTTCCTGGGGCTGTTTAGAGGGTAAATCTTTAGCTTCAGTGTATTTTAGTGTTAGAAACATTATGTTGTATGGGTGTGTCTTGATAGATATCCTCCTGAGCCAGTTTAGGCAGGATAAGATATCTCTGTCCCCTTTAGGCAGGCTAAAGGGTGGAATTTGTGTTGTATTATTGTGTACTATTGTTAGATGTCCTCCTGTGCCAGTTTAGCCAGGATAAGATATATCTGTCCTCTTTAGTTAGGCTAACAGGTGGAATGTATGTTATTATATTGTGTGAAAGTCTCCCAGGTGGGAGTGTAACAGGCTGATGCCCCCTCGGGACAGGGAGGTAAATTGCACATGTTACTGAGTTTGTGATGGTTGCAAGGTTAAGCTGCACCGGCCAGAATTTGTTTTTCGGGTTTAGTACAATGGTTCTTCTAACGGCTTAGCTAAGGGGTGACCCAGCAGTCTCCCATGAGCTAAAGGGAGGAAAAGTATATGAATGTCAAAGAAAATAAAAACTATATGCGTCGCTGTTAAGATTGCAGCACTGCTTGTAAATTTTCTTATGTTACCAAAAAAGTAGTTGTTAGATAAAGGTCTTATGAGTGGATAAATATTCCTGTAAATTCTTCCCTTTTGGACTTTATCATTTTTCTCACCTTACAGAATTTTGGAAGCCCCTGTGTAAGTGCTCCAGCTGTACAGCATGGTGGGTGAGTTTCAGAGAGAATGTTTCTTGTTTTTTAATTGGGAATGTTAAGCTGCATCACACCAATGTTTTCTGTTTCAATGATGCTAGCAGGATTGCTGGGTAAACTCCATGACTATGGTGTGGGTGGTCTTTGTCCCATTGGATCTCACTATGTACAAGTCATAGTTGTCTTCCCAGCTAAGGATGGTGCCGTTTTCCGTGCTCAAAGTTTTAAAATCTGACTGGTTGTCCAACACAAACTTTGCCACTGTCTTGCGGAAGCGCAGCACTTATCGAATGTGCTTCTAATTCTGTGCTCGTGGAGAGTCTTGATAAGTTATGAACTTACACTTTCGCAGAGTAGTTTCACAGCCAGTCTAAACATGGTTTGGTTTCAGTTGGCACTGCCAATGTGCTGCTGAATGCACCAAGCCAAGGTTAGTGATGGCTTGGTGAAGGCACCTCCTGAAGCAAGGCTAGAAACCTTATGTTTTGTGTTTTTTATGTATATTGTTTTTTATTATTGCCTGTACATAATGTGATAGACTATTTAAACAACATTTACAGTCTTTCAGCCTGGAACGTATCCATTGTGATAAGTTCTTGTAATTTAGCAGCTTTCCGCCTCCAGGTCACCACACATGTCAAGTGACTGAAAACTGCTCGCTCCTCCTTTATATAAAGTTATATAAAATTCCAGAAGGAGAAGAATTGCATCGAAAGCATAGACCAGAAGAAAAATATTAATGCTTATCTTATTTTATTATTTCCTTTCTTTTTCTTCTCATGATGACACAGCCTCACTTGCCTCCCCTGACTGCACGTCCCTGGTCAAAGTATATTCACAGTTTGAATTATTGTCAACTTTGACGGAAACATCTCACATCCATTTGCCCTTCAACTCATTTCAAAGGCTGCAGCCATTGCCTATATGGGCAATACTTTGTGTAAATCTTTATATTGGTTTATGGACAAAGACATAGCTGACAAGCTAGAAAGTCTTCTTGTCCAAAATACTGTCAAATTATAGTTACTGGTTGTCAACCGTACACAATGTTATTGCCATTGAATCTTGCTAGTGTAACATTAGCTTTATGGCTAATAGCTCAGCCAAAAAAAACACTTGTACTGGTATGGGTTCAATGAGCTGGACGGACTACAGATATTGGAGTTAGCTAACATTGAAAAATATTAGATTTGTTGTGAAAAAATTAATTGTGTCACAGAAAGGCATCATTACTACAAAACTTCATCTGTCAGAAAAACTGACCTTTTCATACTTAATTCTATCTAGCAGTTGACTGTGGTAAATAATCACGATCTCAGTGCTCTCCTGTTAAACATGTTTTTTATATTGTGTTTGTTATTGTTCTGCCCCTACCCCTCCTCTAAGCAGATATTGTTGCTCCTTGCTGCTTTTCGATTCATCTCCGGGACCAAGGACACAATGAGTCCCTAGCTAACCAACGCCATTGATTTTTTACTGTGTGATTTATAGGAGGGAGTGTGTGTTAGGGCAGTTCTGATCAACCCAGGTGCTGGCTCCACGCCACTTTAATGAGGGGGAAGGTAAGGGGGAAATGGGAATACATGAATTATGCCATCCAGTTGATGACATTTAGGTTTACATTAAAATAAGAGTGACCACAGTAATATGTGCTGTTATGATTGTCTTTTTATTTAATGTATTGTGCTATGTAATAGAGAACAAAACAGTGCTGCATTTACAGAGGATTGATATTGGGTTGACGATAACTTTACAATTGAAATATATAAAAGGAAAGCATCTCATTATGTTATGAATTTCCCATTTTTCATTTCCAAGCATTTCACATGGGCCTGTCTTAGTGGCCTAACCTGTTGATTAAGGTGTGTAACATAATATTATGAGTTCTAGTAAAATGCCCAGACTAAATGTATACTAATTTGTGCTTACCACATCTCAGTGCTCTTCAGAGCAATTCATCATCTGCATGGAAGGCTATTGATTAAACTGCTACAATGATTGCTTGTTACCTTCTGAGCTCATTTCAGGGACATGTACAATGCATCAACAAAGTCCTCTCAATAGTTGCATTTACTGCCTTGAACTGATACGAAAACCTTTGATGGATCAGTCTATGCATAGTTAAAATGCTATGGCCAGTGTATCCTGAGTTTTTTTTCTCTCTCTGTGAGACTAATTTGTGGAAATGCTTAAAAATAGCATTTGAAATATGAATTTGTCACATTGGGATATAAATGTTAAGTGCGTAAGCATAGCTGTGATATGAACGCTATAAATGGCTTTTAGCTCTATGCTTTGTAGCGAACAATTGCAAATGTTTCTGCAATAACAAATTTCAACTTCAGAGTCTTGAGTGCACGCGTTAAGTGCTTCCCCACTGTGTTTCGGACAGCGAGAAATATTAAGATAACAGAATGGGTGATGTCACATCGCGCTACATTCTCATCTGTGCGCTTTTCTGCCCTCCCTCTTATCTATTCTCTCGTCCCTAGACTGTTCGTGAGCTGAGGCTGCGCCCTAACCATAAGGCTTGATATCTTTCAACGATTGACATCAGACTGCCTTTTCTTTCGTATTCCCTGGACTGCGTACACAGTGGTAGGTTTTAAATGCAAAGGCTACTGGTCACCTTTGGACATAAACCTCTGCACTTTTGTGGATAAAGGGTGTTCTTTCATCGAAGTGTTTTGTGCCGGGTCCCCACACGTGGCAACGAGCTTTGTACCAACTCAGAGAGATGCTGAACGCAGTGGTTTTGAAACCACTGACTACTAAAGCGCCAGCCTGAAAAACGCTTAACTTTCTTTTTTGGTGAGACTTAAGAAAGCAAACATCAGCAAACGTGAACGGAAAAGAAAACAACGCATTGAGGGCTTGGCCCCCAAAAGTTAATTATCAGTAAGGGTTAACCACAGAAGTTGGCTCTATTTTTTTAAATTCTATAAGTGTGCCCACCAACCACCAAGATTTCACCCAAAAGCAGACAAGAGGATCGCCCTGCGCTGACTAGACTGGTCGGCAGGAAGCGGCTAATAGCGGCCGGGGTCCTTGGTGTCGTCATGGTGTTAGTGTTGGTGATTCTGATCCCGGTTCTGGTCAACTCCGCTGGTACCTCCGCACATTATGAGATGCTCGGAACCTGCCGAATGGTGTGCGATCCATACGGTACCAAATCTCCGACTAGTACTGCAACAACAGACACTGTGCGTGACAACAACCTTATGCAGTCTTTACCAACTTTTATACAAGGACAGAAAGGAGAACCTGGTCGCCCGGGAAAGGCTGGCCCCAGGGGCCCGCCAGGTGAACCAGGTCCACCCGGTCCATCAGGGCCACCAGGGGAAAAAGGGGAACCGGGTCGGCCTGGACTTCCTGGACCACCGGGATCAAATGCCGCGGCCGGGGCTATCAGCGCAGCCACATACAGCACTGTCCCCAAAATTGCGTTTTACGCAGGCCTTAAGAAGCAGCACGAGGGGTACGAGGTGCTGAAATTCGACGACGTTGTAACAAATCTAGGTAATCACTACGACCCAGCTACAGGGAAGTTCACTTGCTCGATACCTGGAATTTACTTCTTCACCTACCATGTCCTAATGCGTGGCGGAGACGGCACCAGCATGTGGGCTGATTTGTGCAAAAACAACCAGGTAAGCTAAAAAGCGGACAGACGGCATACTCGGGGAATAGGGTTGAGAAGTAGGTATGTACAAATATTACCCATTTTATCATGCTCCAATCCTTTTATTGTGACAAGAAGCAGTTATGAAAAGGGAGATATTTTGAAATAGTCTAAATCTCTGACCCTGGAAGGACGCAATCACAGTGCGTAAATACGCGCGTACAGTTTTTATGGTGTGCATATGCGTGTGGGTCTCTGATGCTTATGGAAAATAAACGCTTGTGCGCTCAGTTGCAATATTTATAATTTAGGTTACACCTCGAAGAGTTTATCATCGATGGGTATACCTAAGGATGAATAAAAACTGGATTTCATTTAACTGGCCTTTCATTGGATCATTTTAAAGGATGATTCTGTAATATCATAGTTGAAGGAGTAGTTATGGTGGTATTTGTAATTATTACTACCATAACCAGAATGTCATGATTAGTTGTTAACACATAAAAGTTTGGATTTTACAGGAAATACAGACTTTCAAAAGGATTTAATCCTGTATTTCCACATGTTTTATTTATCAAAATGTTCAGCCTCTTAGAGAGCCTTCCAGGAACAAATTTAATCCCTATCCCCGGGGCATGCCAGTGTCACTGTGGCACTATTAGTCTCAACGATTCACAGAGCCTGTGCTTGCTTCACCAAGCATATCGCTCTGTCAACGGCGACCATGATTTATGCATGGCAACCAGTGATCAGTGCACCTTGAGTCAAATGCCTCCCATAAAATACTTCCCAACACAGTCATGGATCTATTGGTTTTTTAACTCACTGAGTTGAAAGTAAAATGGAAGCAAGCATGACATTTTAGTTTAAAAAAAAGATAAATGATCTAAATTAGATCTAAAGAGCAAGTTGCAAGAGTGCTCAGGCATTCGTTTTTATTGAGTCCATACCTGAAAGGTTTGTTAAGAGATCCTTATTCTTGTAATGTCCTTATCTGAATATAGACCCATGTTGGAGTTAGCCACAATGAGATATTTGGGAAGGAAACTGTTTAGATATATTTCTTCAAATTCTGTTAGAAACAAGCTATTCCCCCAGTTTTGAACAAAGACGATCACAGATCCAAGGCGGGTCTTAGAGAATGTCGATCTTGCGCAGACAGTCACATATGATCCTTAAGTTAAAGTGGTTTTATCTACCATCAACCCAGTGACAAAGAGCTTGTTCCAAAAACTTATCAACAACACATTTAAAGAATTCTGTCCTTAACACTCTTCCTACTGTTTCTCTGTGGTTTACCACTGGTTTTTGCCAATTCAACTAAATTTTAAAGAGCAAGGTGCTGAAACCACACCGGTCAGCCACATAATCAGTAGAATCCCTAGAACTGTCCACAGTGCTGAAATCCTGGCACACCTCATAAAAAATTCAAATTCCAACAATAATTTATGTTTCTGGGCATTTCTGTTTGTAAGTTTAGCCCAAAAGGTATCAGTAAAGTATCTGTACCCTAACTCCTTTGTTTATGTATTTCAGAATTTTCACCATGAAATAGGTCACCTGAGTAGGTGTTTATTGTGTTTTTCCACCATGTAATGGAACTGTAGTGGCTTTCTGCAGTGGAACTACATGGTGAAACTATATGGTGGATCCCCTAAGCAGTAAAAAATAAAACAATAGTAGAAACACACACATTATGCTTTGCTATTTTGCATTATTGTAATTAAATATGACATACACTGCTTAAATTTGAAGTTCAGATATATGCAACACCAAACAAATTTGAGGTTTAGGTGCATTCTAATAATTTGTTTATATGTGATAATGATGCCATTCAAACAAGGTGTTTGTTACAATACCATGTACTTGTGCATCTTGTTCATCTTCACAATGGAAATATGTGCCTTCACCTCAGGTTCGTGCCAGTGCCATTGCCCAGGATGCCGACCAGAATTATGACTATGCCAGCAACAGTGCTGTCTTGCACCTAGAGCCGGGCGATGAGGTCTACATCAAGCTGGATGGGGGAAAGGCTCATGGTGGAAACAACAACAAGTACAGCACTTTTTCTGGATTCATCATCTATGCCGACTAGAAACTATTGCACCTCTAAATCTGCTTCCCACCACCAACCCCAAATGTACAAACTGTTACCAATCCTTCACATACGCCTTGCCACCACCCCACCCCATGGTTTGAAGCCGTGGTATGAAGTTTCCCCGTCCTCTGATTCTGATTGTTTGAAGGTTGACATGCCAGTTAGATAGAATAATTTGACTTAACAGCTGGGGGCGAGTGTCACCTGATCCTGTATTTGATCCCTTTTGTGATCTGCTAGAGAACAAATAAATAACATAAATGTATAAGATAAGCCAAAACTATTGAATTGTAAATCAAACACATTGTGCTGACATTCAGTTCCACCAAATCAGTACGTAGTGTATATATTTCTTTGTGTATTAACGAAACAAAGCTTAAACATATGAAATGTTTACCAAAGCTGAGAAATGTATGTGCAATAATGTCTTTAGAAAAAACAACTATAGTCTAAACATCCTTTGCTGTGCATTACGTTAAACCTCTGAGACAGCCTTTCAAGTCAATGCTGCCTAGGGGTTACCTGGAAACTGTTATGCATAAATGTTACACAAACTAGTAAAAGGTGGAATACTTCATCATAGATTTAGCAGGATGCATCTTGATTCTAAGAGAGTTCTCTCCTTTCTTGCATTGCTCTGGTGGGAAACATCAGGGTATTAAGGAGCACTCCACTATCAGCTGAGATTTTGCCATGCTCTTACCCATCCTTTGAGATCAGTACAGACAACAGAGAGGAGACGAGGGGGAAGGATTATAGGACATAGGAGAATTATGATATTCTGAGATGCAGCCTTCCATCCACTGGGAAAGGTTTGGTGAAATGTATAACTAATCTACCATTTGAATCGTTCTGAACTTTTCTTTCCTAACCACATAGGCCTTAGAGAACATAAAATGTGCTGTTGCTAATGGTCATATGGAGACACAAACATATTTTGATATTAACTTATGTCTGTTAAGATTGTTTTTTATTCTCCATATTTCACTCGCATTGTCCTGATGTGGCAAAATCAGACTGCTTTGCGGGATCATCTACCCATATTCCCCAGTTAAACCGTATAGTAATGAAATGCTCCCAAGAGCACTATGCATAAATAGAGAATTGCTATGTAAATGTAATGTATGTACGTTTAAGAACAATTAAAGCGTGTTACTGGCCCCCTTAAATTTCTTTGTAAATATTGCAGTGAATAAATTATTTTATTTTTTCCTCCCTCTATATATAAAAGTTGAGCAAGTACTGCTCAACCACTTCATATTAGAACAATAGTCAATTACATAATGGAAATGCATTAATTGATTGTCAGAGTTATGTCTATAACAGTGTGTTGATGTGTGTGTGTGCGGACACTGACAAAAATATGACTCAGACACGGTTGTGTGTGTTTACAAATAAATGTGTTGAGTGTGTGTTTCTGTAAATGTTTATGTGTGTGCGTGTGAGAAAGAGTGTGCGCGTGTGCGTGCATGAGCTTACTCGAAATATGCTTCTTTTGTCTTCCCAGAATACATGCCACTTGTATTACTGTTTAGTCAAAGAAATTTTCCATTAAACTGACAAATCTGACCTGAAATTGTTTCATTGTTGGAAATCATTTTTTTTACCAGAATGTTACCAGGAGAAGTTGGGAGTGTTATTATTGTGGTAATAAGGGATTACTTGTCATCAATCTGTCTAAAAAAGAATGGTTTTGTTTGAGCCACCCTCACTCATTTCAGTATGCACATACTTCATTTGTGTGAATTATGGCGAGTCTAAGAATATAAAAAGATGAGGGAGGTGAAATGGACAAAAGAATGTGTGGAAGGGGACATGATGACGATGTTAAGATGATGAAGAAAGACAGGGGAGGAAATTGGGTGGAAAGAAGGAATGCATGGAATGTAGAGACCTTAGAAGAGGAGCAGTGTGTGTGAAGACAAAGACAATTGGACAGGTTCACACCTCTGTTGGCATTCCAGATGGAGTGTCAGTCTAGCTAGTAGCGCAGGGGTCTACCAAGGATGGTGCAGGACACAAGCACATGGATAGGGACAGACCTCATACGCCCCAGACACATTAACTTGCTTGCTCACACAAAGTTCTCTGCCTCCCTAACTACTTCATTCTCTTCAGTAGGTAATGCACAGATGCTCTAAATGTGAACTCACCTTCTCTCTCATTTACACAGATAAACAGACTTAAATGTGCATGTGTGACCCTTTCTTCCATGGTTGTCAATATTTTTTATCTTGACATCAGCATCTTCAGTGCAGCCATCTAGTTATAACAATATAATTATTATTCGTAATTATGAATCTCTCCTAGGTCCACCACCTTTATAGGACATAACGGAAAAATTAAAAGACATCAACAGCCTCTCAGACGGTAGGAGATGAAGGACCATTTACTTTTTATAATGATAAATAATAGAATCTTTAAATGAAAACATCTTTCAATAATTATATCTTCAAAGCCACATAGGAAAGGAAAAATCTATGACTTTGCTGTATGACATAACTCTACACCATCAACGCTAATCACTTTGCACCTCTGCCCCTATATTCTGAGATCTTCCAATCACAATACAATTATGTTTCTCTGTCATCCAATGAGAACCAAGGGCATTTCTGCTCTGATCACAAAACTCCACCCAATCTCCCCTCTTTGTGTCTTCCCTTGACGGAAGACTTTAATAATAATCATGTCATCATCCAGGTTGTGATTGCTCTTGCGTGGACATCATTCATCACCTAGAATTGTCTGTGCTGGGCCACCTGTTCAGTAGGTTGACTTGCAGCACCCTTTGTGACAATACGTCCCAACAGGTATTAATCACATAGCCATAATTGTGGGAACTGAGACTTGATACAAAACTTCTTGGTTTGCCCTCTGAGACAATGCATCAAGTTTGACTTAGACTCAAATCACTATTTGAGTAAAAAAATAAATAATATCAGTTACATCATTTGTAGTCAGATCAAAATGCATGAACAATAGAGGAGGTGCCATTGAAGATGTAATCTTTAAAGCTTTTTATTTACGGTACTCATTTTAAATTCACCACTGTAACTGAAAGCACAGACCTACACTAAAACCACAAACACACCATGTTCACACTCTACTCACAGAAATTCCTTGTGTAGTTGTCCTAGAAAATACCTGCTTCTTTGTTCCTTCTCCCTTTTTTAGTTTCTATGAAGTAGCCGAGATGTGTCAAGAATAAAAAATAACCCCGTCTGCAAAGTTAGGGGGAGGACAATGTTAATAGTTTTTCTTCATTGTTGGCACCTGTATCACAGCCAGTATTAAGTGGGAATAGCTAGATTTCTGCCTCTAGGCTCAACAATTTGTATAGTGGATTGTATATTTTACGTAAACAAAACATGCCATTACATGGTTGGTATTTTGAAGGGAATGTTGAATCTCTAATGACATGACAATCTGTCTTGCTATTTACACTGCACACATACACACCCAAAGGACAATTCAAGGACAAGAAGGATAACTCATACTGTACATATATAATGATATCTCACAAACAAAAACACACACAGATTGAGAGATAAGAAGATAGACAGATTAAGAGACAGACAGGAAGAGAAAAAACGAGAAAGGGAGGGATCACTGAAAAGAGACCCCTAGGTGCCATTACTGAAGAGAGTGGAGGTACGGTACAAAAAAACTATATAAATTGATATAAATGCCAAGAGAATATGTTGTGTGTTCTATCTTTAGAGGGGTGAGGCGCAAAGATTGTATGACTAAAGTATGGGAGGCGAGGAGCAAAATCAATTTGTATGGTTATTTCTGAGTGCCATCATACCAGAAGGGCATTTATAACATTGACACATCACCTCACTTATTATGTGTGGATGAACAATTGTTGCTACAAATGGCAAAAGACCACTGTGCTGCTAAGATCCTAAGACACTGCCTTGGAGATACCAATACTGAGGGGTATCTATAAAATAAACAAATCACCTTGTGTGTGGACAAACAAGTGTTGTCAAAGCCAAAAGCGGCGGGATCTAGACTTGCCAGACCAGAAATATTTAAATGTTTAATGTATTGGGTACCTTCTAACGGACCAAGGTATTGCCAAATATTTGACTATTGCACACATAATTAGAATAGAATCACACTTTGCTTATACTGGGCACATGCCCCAGTATAAATCTCCTTTGTCCCAGTAAAATCTAAAGTTTGAGTTTTAATTATTTACTTTTAGTAAATTTAAATGGTCCTGGAAAAAATAAACACAGTATCCCAATCTACACTTTAAAATCAAAGCAGTTTAACTAAAGATACAAACCTATTCCAGCAGAATTCCATGTCAGTGCACCCCTCGTGTTTGCCAAATAGCGTCTACAGCACTCGCACAGACGTCCAGTTGTCCGACTCAGCACCCAAGTTATAATTGAGGTTGGCTAAGAAAATGTTACAAACTAAAGAAAATGTATAAATGATAGGCCTATCAATCATCTTGTATTGACTAAAACATGAAAATAATAGTACATGAAGCTCTAAAAACTGAATTTGTGCTCAAATGAATATGAAATGAAAAAATGTGCGCGCTCACTTTAACCATTAATGTCTCTGTCAAAACTGATTTCAAACTTGCGTCCCTGAAATATTGCATAGTGGGTTAAGCCAGAGGAGTTTCTATAGCCAAGTAGTGCATCAATAGTGGACAGCAAGCTTGTAAGAAAAAAAGGATATGAATAGAGGCCTGTGTCCGAGCAGAGCTTAATGCCCAACAACGCCCCTGCCATCGGCAAATCTCTTTGGTTACGTCCTTAGGATAAGACACCGACATTGAGTTTAAGATAGTTTTATAACTAATTTGTGTTATCAATAAGGCTGACAAGCATTTAAAATGTATCAAATCAATAACCTTCTTTGTGAATAAGTTATCTGGATTACTTGAATATATCCATATATTTGCTTTAGCAAGTAGACTATTTAAAAGTATTTAAAATCTAATGGATTTTGGTAACTGACTGACTAAATGAATACTTAAACTTAAACATCAACTTTAAAGGTCATCTCTTTTAATACTTATACCTTTATAGTACTTTCTGTTGAATGTTCATATGAAGACTTTCTACTACAATCAAAAATAGGACCAAATCCATGTGAGCAATTTGGTCAAGTTGGTTAATCTGTCATAGGTAGAAATTACTTATTTTACGTTGAATGCTTGTTCTGGGTGTGATTTGACGAGCCTCGGGCTACGCTAGCTTGGAAATGTCATCTGCTTTCATGTTTACAAAGCTACTGTGGACAGTATTGGTGTCGAGCAGTAAAGACAGCTATTAATCAATTTTTTCTCCAAAGTGTTTCTTGAAATGTAGATGTTAATTAGCCCTTGTTATAAAATGTTTTGACAAAATGCTTTTTTCACATAGCTCCCCATAACGTTGCTTATAGACATGCAATGTCTCTTTTAGGGGCATTCAATCTGCTTGGCAAAACAGTGCAAAACAAAATATTCCAGTGTTTATTTTTGTAGACTGTATTGTAATGTAATGCAAAGTATTTTGTGTACCCAAATATTCTTTCTAATTATTGATTATCTTTGTTTTACTTTTGGGTTTGGGAAATTATGTTGTGTGAGGATGATAAAAACACAATTTGGGAAGATCAGTTACTTTATTGCAACTGTCCTCTAATGAACCATTCGTTTCAACAGTTCCTCCTGACACTACCTCCTGGGTGGCACAATGGTTAGTACTGTTGTCTCACAGCAACAAGGACCAAGGTTTGCTTCCCCCTTGAGGTCTCTTGGTGCTCAGGTAGATTAACTCCTGAGATTGCATGCACTCCCTGTGCTCAGATGGGATTCCTCTGCAAATAACCCTAATGCAGAAAAACCTGCTGAAGTGATGCTTTCCTGGCAAGACATGGGTGAGTGCTTGGGCCTGGCCCTTGAGTGCTGTGGATGTGGCTGCTGTCTGCTATTGGAGAAAGGACCAGGAGGATGGAAAAAAGTGGGCGATATTTTGTGAACCATGATACTATCCACTAGATACTATCTTGTCATTCATAAACACAAGGAAGAGGAAAGGTAACAAGGCTAGGTTAGTTAAATAAGAAGCAACAAGACCAAGAGTTGCATTCAGGACCAACAGATATCTAGTTATGTGTTTCACCAGCATGAACATACTTATACACACAGGCACACAGACCCTCAGTTCTGCAATGTTTTAATCAGTAAAGGTCAGAGATAGCGGATGGAGGGGGGGGGGGCGGTTGGATGTGGACGTGTTTCAATAAGAGAGAAATTTAACAACAAGGGTTGGAGAACATATTAACATACAGCAGCCCAAGGGAAGGAAATTAATATTGAGACTTTGAAGGGAGTAAAATGTCACCATCCACCTGGACCTTTTTATTTTGGGTAGCTGAAGCGCTTTCATAAAATAAAATAAACTTTGATCCTCGGTCCCACTGTAAACAGCCTCGAAAACCATGACAATTCTGAAGGCTAAAATAAAAATGGTGTACTGTCGTGGGTACAGTATAATGTCTAGTTGCATACAACACTAGTTGAATATGACATTCCCAGTTAATATATTAATCCAACAAACCTTATAATCACAACTACAGTATATTACTATGCAAAGAAGTAAAAATACATTTTTGATAAAGATTTTAATGAAGATATGGTAAACTAGACAAAATTAAACTTAAGCAACTAACAAGTGACAGCAGCAGTGACTGACCTTTAATGACAAGTAGGGGGAGTTGCACAAAGTCTTGCTTCCATCTTATGATAACACAGCCATTAGAGCAGATAAACATCTAAAAACATTCAGGGCTACGGTAGGCCCAAGGGCCAGGATTGAGAGAGGTTGATGTAGAGGAGTATAAGAGAAGCTGACAAAGTTGAATGAGGTTTTCCCTACTTACAATGCAGTTGCATGGTCACATGACCCCCAAGTCTTCAGATAGGGACATTGTTACTGACACATAATGATAACTTCTAGTAAAAGAAACACTTCTTGTTTTTATAATTGCCAGTTTTCCATACATTTCCAACTTACATTTCAATCTTCTATACATTTTTGAGAGGACATTTTCAGTTTAAAGATACTGCCAGTGACAACGTTGCTCGAAACTGATCATTTCAAAGGGTGTGACACAGTGCATTTTAATCTAAGTAATACTAAAAAGCAAATGTATAAAAATTTCACTCAAAGGGAAAAACTTAAGGGTCTTAAGTTTAAGTCATATAGGTGAGTACCATTGAGAAGTACACATTATTTCCCAATTTCCTAGTTTTCATGGATTCATAGATGTTGTATTATGTAGGAAAATGTCCTCATCCAGTCTGTCTCACTCTTTACCGCCATTGCCTGTCCATTCCCCTCTTGCCCCTTAACATGGCTTGAAGTGAATGATCTGTACAGCGTTTAATTTAATCTCATTGAATGAGCATTCGTGGCTCTAGCTTGTGCACACTTGGAACATCTGAAGGCGTTATGTGACTTGGTAGCTGGAGCAACAGAAGTACCTCTAGTTTGTAATATATTATATTATTGATGGTATAGTGTAATATATAGTATAGTATATTATATAGTGATCATATATTATATTACCAATTATACTATTACAAATGTGTATTATATATTGATGTGTAAACTATGACAGGTCCCTACTAGTCTGTACAGGGTAAAAAACGACTGTATGTTAAATCAATTATCCACATCTAACCATTCTATACTGTTAATTTTTGTAATACAAATATTGTTTTATTTATAGAGAGAGCCAACTGTCATACACAACATGCACTTTGTGGCTAATCAAAAGCCCCTATAGAATAATTTGATACATTCAACAGTAGTTTTATTGGGTAACATTGGATGCCCATACAGTACGTATCCACCTATTATTTCAGTTACAGCATTCTTGTACTGTATTCAGGTATGCAGTACGCAGGTATAAATCGTAAAAAAACTAAACAAAAACTAAACAATAAACAACAGATGACAATCTGGTAATCGTCTGTGAGTAACTCTTTTTATGTCAAGTATGCAAGTATATATATGAATGCACGCTTACACCACCCACACATACACACATTTTTCCCCCCATCTCCCCCACCAAATCCCTCTCCATGTCTCTCTCCTTCCTTTTGTTAATTAGCTTGGTAGCAAGAATGTTGATGTAATCAGAAGTGACAACTCCTGTGGAACAATTTGGACAGGCATGTGATTCACTTCACTCCATGCTGATCCAATCTCAGGGAGAAAAGACTATTAACTGGAAACAAATTGTGCCAAATAGCTTAAAGGACCCCTTGTCTCTTTTAATATCATTGATATCTTTATTTGTTGTCAAGGTGTAAAAGACTCTGTTCTGCTTGATTAGGGAAATTTTGATAGCAAAAGTATTTTTGTCATGGCCTTTCCTGTCCAGACACACATGCAGGTATATACAGACATAGATTTATAAAGAGGTACAAACATACGTCAGCTATCTTTTGCTGAAACTAGAATTTTCGTACATATTTTAAGGATACATTTGGTTCGCATCATCCTTGCTGAAAGTGTATGAACAGACTATACTCTTGTGCGTAGTACAACGCAACAATATCTATGGTCCTGAAATAAGATTGATCCTAAAATGCACATCACTTTTTGTTTATATACAAATGTCAAAAGGACATGCAGTTTCTCAAACATTCCCTCACGAGAATGTCTTTCAAATCTCCAATGGTTCAATTATATTTCTCTAAATTGTCACATGCTGTTAAATTGTCTCTAGGTCAAAACTAACTAAATGAATGTACTGTATCATTCTTTAGAAGTGCCAAATGTCAGTGTATGTGTCAACATCTATATATGTAAGCGTTTTTGTATGCATGTGTGTGTGCAACACTTGCCAACAAGACCTTGTCTTTTACTTTTCTTGTCACTAGGCCCGTTGGGACAAACGTGTGTCCTTACTGTCACACACAAACGTCCATCACCACGGAAACAGGACAAGTCAGATATGAAATGAAACAACAGAGAACTCTGACTCCTCAAGCTAAATTGACCCTGACAACAACAGCATGGATTAGAGAGGTGAAATTATATAGGGGTTGTGAACCTTTCAACCTGGCAAACCATAGACCGTTTGACCGATCCTAGACCAGGTCTGGATTGCATCTGAGCCTGGTAATAGAACTTCTTTCTCCAGTGGGCTAGCCCCCCTTCATCTTGTAACCATGACATATTTCTGGAAAGGGTAAAACAATGAAAATGGCAATAACATGTTTTGTCCTCTCCATCAGACCTTTCATACTCAAAGATGAGTAGAAAAGGGGTAAAAACAGAAAAGAGAGATAAGAGTCTGCCATGGACTAACTGAACAAGTGTCCTCAACAGTCTTGTTATTGGGTATTATTATGATGATGATTTCTCCAGAATATTTGCACTACATAGACAATGTAATGTCTTTATTTGTTCTGGTCCCAATTGCATGTTTAGGTGTGACGATTTCGGTGTAATTGAAGTGACATATTGTCAAGTATTGTTACCCATACTCAAAATTTACCTCTGCATTTAACCCATCCAAGTGCACACACAGCAGTGAGTAGTGGGCAACCGCACACACACACACACACACAGTGAACATACACCCAGAGCAGTGGGCAGCTATTGCTCCAGCGCCCGGGAAGCAATTGAGGATTTGGTGCCTTGCTCAAGGGCACCTCAGTCATGGTATCGAAGGCAGAGAGAGTGCTGTTTATTCACAATCACGACCTTCAATTCCTGCCAGTGTGAGAGTCAAACCAGCAACTTGAAGGTTACAAGCCCGACTCCCTAACCATTAGGCCACGACTTCCCACTGTAATTGAAGTTTTTGTTGATAAACATGAAGCTAAAGGGGGCTAACTACTAAGCCACAGTCACAAACGTCACTAACATTGCAATGTTACAAATCAATTTGTGATTACGTATAGTAGAACATTAATTTTCCTAGCAGCTTGTTAACCTTTGGGAGATAGGTAGCAAAGGCCATAGGTCAAGGTGATACCAGGTAGCTTAATTATGTTTCCAGGCTGTGATATAACACCCTGTATGATGATAGTCATAAGTCATCAAAGTCTATCCAAATGATTGGTGTGGATAACTTATATTTTATATTCTGTAGTATTTTTTTGTATTATATATACATATTATTTAACATTCTTCAGCCCCTCAGTATTGTTTAGACTTTGTACCTTTTAGTATTATTTAGTCTTGTAGACCACTTATTTAATATTCTTATATATTGAATGTATGCATCTTCCTGTCAAAGTAAATTCCTTGTTTGTGCAAACTATCAAGGAAAATAAAACCTTTTTTTCTAAACACGAGGCAGTTCTCCTGCCATATACCACAGATTAGACAGTCACATCAAATGACCCCCAAGTCTTAAGACCGGGATGTTGATACTGACGCATAATGATAACTTCTAGTAAAGTTGTTATATTCGCCAGTTTTTAAGAAATACATATCAAGCTTATTCATGTTTTGGGGGGCATTTTATCAGTAACCAGAGGGTACTCTTTGAATCACAATTCCAACTACTAGATACTCCCAGTGACGTCGCTGTAAGGGGATTGCTCAATTTGCATCTGTTTCAACTATGTGAGGCTGCAACTTAGACTATCACCATTCCTTCTTGGACAACAGGAAATGACAAGAGGACACTTTTCATTGCTGTGTATGAAAATTCTAAATCATTTAGTGTCTTCACGCCACTGCTCTTGGTCAAAAAAAAAGAAGAGAAAAAAAAGGCCCTCCATTCCATGGTTTGTGTTCTTCATTCTTAGTATTTTCTAGTGTAATTAAACTGCATCAAATGTATACTGTTTATATGCCAACTTCATAATAAGAATAATAGGTTCACAAATGTCAGGGGTGCTGTACTGCCAGATCAGACCAAGGCACTTCACTCAGGTGAATACCCAAACAAGAGATTCACCCCAAGATAGAGCTAGAGCATGACGAGACACCGTCTTCCACCGTCCAAAGACATGCATGTGATAGGTTAATTGGTATATTGAGAAATTGACCCTAGAGAGTGGATGTGTGAGTGAATGGTTGTCTGTGTCTCTGTGTTAGCCCTGCGACTTGCTGGCCCCAGTCCAGGGTGTACCCTGCCTATGGCCCGAAAGCTACTGGGTTAGGCTCCAGTCACCCGTGACCCCTAAATGGGAACAAGCGGCACTGCAATCCCTCCCAGGGATTAGCAGTAGACAATGGATGGATGGATGACGAGACAATTAATTGAGAAGCGAGGTAGACGACAAAGTACGTGAAAGATACAGATCATACGGAGTTCGAATCAGAGAGGCAAACCAGGAGCTCCTAAACAGTCAGATTCAGAGAGATGGTCAGGGTGGCATTGGACCCCCACGGTATCGGAATGGCCATTCCAATTGTCACCCCAAAATGTAATTCGCTATCCATGATAATTGGATGCTGATTGACATTTGATTTATGTTGTTAAAAGAAGCTTTTCTTTCGACATCTGGAACCACAGTTTTTCAATCAAGGATATTTCAATAGTTCACTAGTCAGTCAAAAAGCACTACGTTTGATATGCAGCCAGCTGCGGAAGATTTGAGGTTCATATTACATCATCTATTTCAGGTTTAGCATTGGGGCTGAGGCTGACTGCCCACTGTCGCCCGTTGCATTGACATAGATGTGAGCAGTGGCTTTAGAGCAGTTGCCACTACAGAGCAGCACAAGGATAATACTAATATACAGAAAGACTAGTAAGACATGTCAGTAAAAAACTGAACCATCAAGTGATGCACGCACCCCTCTCTCTCTACAGAGATGGTAACTTATCTAGTTCTTTTTAGATTTGGTATTTTTATACTCAAGCTACCAGGCTGTCTTGGAGTTAGGCCTATTAGCAAATTGACAAGGTAATATTATGAACAATAACCATTGCAGTTGTTAGTTTGCTCAAGCCTTAAGTTCTCCACTGTTTAAATTAGACAATTAGACTGGCTGAGTAGATGGATCACCTCAACTGCTCAGTACAACACACGCCTATTACACAGAAAGGAAACAAACCAATGCAACCACACAACTACTTTGAAGTATCAAGTTGGGCTTATCAGAGTGTATGTTGACGATACAATGTGTATACCAAAACAAACCACAGTGAGCTCGATGAAAAATACATGTCTGTAAGTGTTTACTTGTTTCATACTTTTCTCCAGTACGCATAAAGTCTTAAATAAAAATTACTGCTTGCTGATAGAAGACAAATCAACTGTGACATTTCTGGACAGAGCACAAAACATTTAATTAGCACAAGACACACTGGCAAAAGCTAAATTAACCAATAAATCAGCAGCAGACGATGCACGATGCTGCAGACGATGCTTCCGATCGGACCCAGCTTCCAGGCTGGATGTCTATTGAGATGAGGTCAGTGTGCAATAGGCCTGCTCTATTCATTTATTTGGCACTTTCCAATAATTTCTCACAGGCGCCAGTAGCCTAATACTTGACAACCGTTAGCAGCTAATTGCAGATAGCACCCTGAAGTAGTAGTCTTCTCAATCCCTGCACCTCTAAAAAGCTACTAATTTTATCAAGTGAGTTTTACTTCTTTGTCCCCTATTGTTGCAGTTTCTCATTAAACTGACACATTTCTTATGTATGCTACTCAAGTAACTAACCATTAGGTGTGGACTGATTAAATGTTTTACAAATTAAAAGGGGTAGGAAGATAATAGGCAAACATGTGCGAGCTAACTGTTGTTATGTAAGATTGACTAATTATTTATACATGCATAACCTTTAAAAGGTAGGCTACCTGTAAGATTCCTTAAGTTCCCTATAAGCATGTTGTTTAAGATAATTTGCTCAGTGCCTTTGTAATGTCAATTACTAATTTTGGAGCGGCCCGCTATTTTTCCAGCCAATTATGTTCCAGCCAATAGCCTTCGGCAAGACATACCTTTCCCCTTGGCTCATTTTGTGAAACTGCAATCAATCAAATTTGAGCTGGAGGACAATGCATAAGTCCAGATAAGAATTGGAGAGATGTTTGTCATATATTAGTTTATTTTGTAACATATGTATATCATATCATATCATAAGAAAGCAGGTATTTAATCAAGCAATGCTTGAACGTGACATCTGTTCCTTATTCATGTTTGGTTCCTCTACTATACACACTCATCTAGCTAACAAGTCGTGCAAACACATAAGAGATAGAAAGATTGAAATGAGAACAGGGAGAGAGATAGTTGGTCAATGCCTGAGAATTATTATACTCACTCTTGCTCTTTCCTACTTACAAACGGCCCTGCCTCAATCTCTGTATGGCAACTGCTCTATGTATTGTGTTCCAGTGTCTTGTCCCAACAGGGAGGTGACCGCTGGCAGAAAATCAATTTCTTTTCGACAATTTGTCAGCTGTGTATGTCTGACCACAATGTATATACAACAATGCAAACGCAAATGCAAAAAGAGACAGCCAAACTTATTGTATTTTTCCCACATACAGAAAATACCAGCGGTGTACATTTGTGTCTCATTGCTTGAGACAATAGATGGTAATCAGTTGGGTGTATCCTGATTTAAGAGGACATCTAGACCACCATGTTATCCACTCAGTCTCATCAACAAAAAATTACATGACCCTGGGTCTATGACCATTTGGCCTTCCTGTCTGCAGTCTGTAGAACATTTGGAAAAATGGACAGAGAATGAAAATGAAAGACACAATCAGAGAAAAAGTGACACACACACCCATAACACCACTTAACATATTTAGTAATTTTACTTGAAGGAACAACAGAATGAGTGATTTAATAAAGCAATTAGATATATAATTAATTATTGTTTTTGTTATTTATTTTAATTTTATTCGCAAATACGACAAACACTCAAAGCATAAGTCATAGTCAAAGCATAAGTTATCCTGGTCACAGGAAATGTAAAAACTTTAGTGTAGTATTAGTTCAATCAAACAATCAGATTGGTAAAGCAAATAAATATGGTTTAGAGAATATGGTCACAATTTCACAATCAGGGTACTAGTTAGAGATCAGGTGGATCATAAAGTAATCCAAATCCCCACTACCTTTTATCCTAACCAGTATAATCTTGCATTGTTGAGTTTATGGGTGATTTCCAGTGTCTCAATATAATTCTGTCAGCAGAGGCTATCCTAACCATTTGGACTTCATATGCAATTTCTGTCAGGGTTGGCATTTCTGTGTTATAAGAATTATTTGTTCTTAAATTAATGAAGTATCACGGCAGAATACTTTGGTTCTTGTAGATATGTCTTGGGGTTCCAGTTAAAGTTTACAGAGCTGAGCAAATTGCATAGATGGCTGAATAGCAGAAAGATGCTCTTCTTCCACTGACCAAAAGGATTCTGTATCAGACTAGATTTAAAGTATACTGGTTTGCATACTGCAAGATGCAACCAAAAGAAATCCAATGAGAATTAAATCTTGCTATTTGTGGTGTATTGTATAGAGTAAATTGGACATCCAAGTATTTGTTTTACTTTACCATGTGTCATTATAGCAAGCCATTTGAGATGCCCGGGTTCTGTGGTCATCCACCCAAAATGTATTTACTATGAGAAGATGGATATAATTTTCATATCAAGTGTATTCCCTTGGAATTGAGTGAGAGGGGGAAAAATTCAGATCAATGTTTCAGATAAAGAGTGCAAGCTGCAAGTTTGAGCTACACACAAATATGTTTGTGGTATTTTTGAATGAATTATAGGGAAACCAACCAAAGGTACAAACGATTCCAGAAGTACTATGGCTTAGTATGTTCAGTCTCTTATGTCTCTTTTTCCCTTTTTACTTTTCTTTTCCCTACCTTGGATTATAAAGATCCGTCTCAGAGTTGCTAATAAATAAATAATTACATCAATCTGTTACGATTTCTAATAACATTTATGCACTTCCGAAATCAAAGATGGTTCAATAATGCATGTGTATTTGGTGCCGTGTAATTAGGGACTTAAAGCAACGACAGATTCTGTGATGGATCAGAAATACTGTAGATCTGCTTTGAAGCTGTTGCTGTAGCCATCAAAGTCCATGGCGATAAATAAGCAAGATGCTTTAAACAGCTGATCAGGCACTATAGCAATGCAGAACTATAGCATCACTATAACTTGGATAGTGGCAAGCTAACTCTAAAATGAAGCACTCCTTCCTCAGCTCTGCCCTCTAAACCGGAACTCTCTTCTTGTGTCCCTGAAACTGGCACTCTCTTTTCAGGTCCATGGTAATACCACAACTGATGGTCAGGATATGAATCCTTCTTAGCTATCTAGCTACATTTAGCGAAGGGAAGTTTGTAATTATCAGAAGGTTTGTTCCCCTTAGCAGGAGAACATGTAAGTCATTTAAATACATGTAAGTCCAATGATTGTTACCAGCCCCCCCTCATGCTGTCAACACCTACCTCATTTTATTTGTGAATAGAGTAGCCTACCATTTGCTAAATTGCTGCAAACTATCAAAGTCATTCATTAACTTGCCTTATGTATGAATATTCTTGAATCATTTATTAGTTATGTTTATCAGCTTTACAAAACATATTTGCATTTTTCGTTTACAAGTATTTTTCTTGCTATGTGATGACAATAATTGTGCTTACCAGTCAACAGACAAATGTCCATGTGAAGCTAATGCACTTCATAGAGTTCACTCACATTTTGTAATAATTTTGCAAGTAATAATAGACTATATAAGCCTATCCAGCATACATATTTTTCTAAAGATGTCTTATTTGGGTTACATCGGCCTAAATTTTGTCTGAATGACTAATTTTGTGTAAGGGACCCCAAGCGTCATCTGCTCATAAAGAGTGGCAGCCTTGTTAGGCAGAGGAAGAAGTATAAGAATGCGCAATTAAACACAAACAGCTTTTAAATTGAAAGCCTACGAATAGAAAGTATACAAATAGCCTTTAAAAATACCGTGTTATAAAACATGCACCTAAGAAAAGTCAAGAAAGCAGGGTCCTGGAATTTGATGGAGTGTGAAGATTGAATTATATTTCCCCTCAGAGGGCCATAGTGACATCTGATTGCTTCTAGTGTTATTTGTGCTAGATGCTTGAGAGGTTTTATAGCTGACCTTTTTGGAACGAGTCACAAAGCTAACTACAGTTAAGGTGCGGAACTGAAGAAATTAATTACTTGCTACACTTGCCTTCAGCGAGCACATACCATTGTTCTCTTGCATATTTTATTCTTTATTATTGTTATTTTCCCACCCCTAAAGATCCCTTAAAATTTGGACAACATAGACAACGTCGGTGCCAAATGTTCGTCTTGGTCACAATTGCATTGCCTCCAGTGAGATTTACATCTCAATGCATAGCATGGGATCTTATAAAGTTTTGTGGCAAAAGTGACTTGTGTAGAACAAGGTACCTCGGTGGTAGCCTAAAATTACAATATCAGCAGACTTTAGTGTTGACGCATATAAACATATAGACATTCTAATAAACCAGACAGTGACATCAGCGAGCCCTCAGCATTAGTACCTTAGCTAAAATGCTACTATTTGCTGATACCAAAAACCTAGGCAATGTTTTGGCTAGGTACTACATACACATTTTAAGTGGGTTCCACTTTTTTTGGAGAGCAGTCTCATGAGCCCAACTTACCCAGTGTCATGGAACCGAGCAGTTAAATAGCCTTTTTGTGCTAGCGTTCTGAGCTAGTTCTGCTGATTAGCTAGCTCATAGTACAATTTATTTGGGTCAGCTTCTTAACGCAGGGCTCTAAACTGAGACCAAATGCTCGCATTTTGCATTGTTACTGACAATGACTGCTACCAGTGAACTTTTTTGGAATGAGCGATTTTCCCCTAAATAATTGTGAAGCTTATTTACGTTTTGGGGGGCATATTTTCAGTTGGCACATGGTACCGTTTGAATCCCGAATCCATCTGAGGTACTGCCAGCGACAATTTTTTGACCGGATTGCCTAATTTATCAAGCTCTGTGATAACGATCTTTCAACATCTTAAACCTTTAGGACAGTGGCTCTGAAGGACCAGGGTTGCCCACCCCTGTGCTTGTGTTAAGGGATCCTAACTTACTAGAAAATGATAATAAATAAATGATTAAATGAGAGAGAACATAGATTCGTGCTCGCTTAAGCAAGCACAGAAAGCACACCCCAATAAATATTTATGTGATATTGCAATAGGTTGTGCTCACTAAAGTTAAGCACACTAATAAGATGTATGGTTGTGGGGAGCAACATGGATATAATGTACAGTCAATGCTGGGTTTATATATATATGTTCTTTCTTGCAGACTGAATATGAATAGGATGCATTTTTTTCCTTGACTGTAGAAAGGTGAGTCAAAACAGGTTACTGAGTATAGGAACTATGGTTTCTGGCTGTTGGTGTAAATGTTCTTGCAACAGCTGATTATAGGTTCATACATATGAAGACTATATATTTGATAAGGGGGATGTTATATAGTGGCTTTTGGTTTGAGGTTCCATGACAGTTCCAGGCAAGGAGGACCTTAAAGAAAGCATGTTGTCGGCTTGATTTATCAGAAGTTGCTCCTTTGTTGCTGTTCAATAAACCAAGAGATTAGTTTGTAGGCTGAGGTGTTCATTTCTTGAATTGATACCAAGCAGTGAAGTATTTCCGTTTTGGCAACTGGCTTATTCTGTGCATACTATTCTACTCGGTCTTCTCCAATTGGCCACAGGCTCTTATCCACATAATATTTTATGCCATCTAGGGCAATACGGGGAAAGAATCTTCTGGAATGCCTGATCCATCCCTGGCAATCTTCTGTTGATATGTCCAGGCATCCAGCATTAATTGCGTCCAGGAGGGATATTTGATCATGTGGATGGTGGTCATAAACCCTCCACCTCCATGAGGAAAAGAATTCCTCTATGGGGTTGAGGAATGGAGAGTAAGGTAGGAGGTAAAGGGACTCCCTTCTGTGACGGGCCACAAACCGCAAAACTCCATTCTGTGATGGGCCACAAACCACCACGCCTACACAGGCGTGGTGAAATGCCACATTGTCCCATATAGTTATAAATGTTTGCTGATTCCTTCTCTCTGCATCCCTTTCCTCACCTAGCACAACCCTTCCATAGAGGTCATGCAGGAACGCAAGGAGACGTTTAGTGTTGTATGGCCCAATTAGTGGTCTGTGTAACAGCAGTCCATCAGTGGATATTGCTGTGGACGTTGTGATATTGGCACCCCTCTGGTCTGGGATATTCACTGCGGTTCTCTTCCCAATCACATTTCTCCCTCGTTGCTGTGTTTTGGCCAAGTTGAAACCAGCCTCATTCACAAAGATGAAAATGTGGGGTGTTTGCCTGCATTCAATCTCCATGACTCTCTAAAATAAATCCACAAGGCAACATAAGCTGTTACAGTAGTACATTTGTAAAAATTGTGATCTTACCTGGACATACTCGTTCCTGAGTTATTTGACATGTTCAGAGTTCCTCTAAAAAGGCACAGTGTACAACTGTTTCATTCTTACCTGATGTTTTTTCAAAAATTCTTGTAATGCTAACACTGTGAATAGTTCCAAAAGTAATATTGTCTACCAAGACTCTGTCTCGAATCTCAATGAGCTTTATCCCATTATTTCTGATGACCATATCAACAATGGCAGTTTCCTGCACATCAGTGAGCATCCTTCCTCTCCCACCTGTGTGAGGTAACCGTTGAGTCGTAAGCAGAAATGCAAAAACAATTACACACAAGTATATTTACTTCTGTAATGTGCAACTCAGTAAAATACCTTTGCAGAATACAAGTTATCTGTTGGCTTGCCAGAAAACCCAGCAACATCTGCAACATTAGATGCCACTGTAGACCTCTGCAGATTCGGCTACACTCTCTGACCAGCCTCTCTCATTGAGAGACCATGATCTACTACATGATCAATTACAGCAGCTCTGATATCATCTGAGACTACAGCTCTTGATCATCCTCGTATTCTTCTTTCACCATGCATACGTATTCCTCACCCCCTTCCAGCCACTTTACTTCCTCTTTCAGCCACTTCTCTGTTTCTGGCTGGGTCTATGTTTTTATCACAATACAAAACCATTCAGCAGTTGTCTCCTTTTGTAATGAAATTGAAAGAGTAACACCTGTATAGATGTTCATTTACAATAAGAGTCAGCTGTGGCTGGTCCAATTGTTTTTATAGCATTCAATTGATGTAAAATATACTTCATTAAAATATTACTTTAGAAATGTAATAAATTGCTGTCTTATTCAGTGTTGTATTGTTATTTTTTAAACAGAAGTGTAACAGTTTTTAAAACAGTATGTAAGCATGTGCAAATTGGCCAGTACGTACAAAGAGTTTTGGCAGTTACGTCTGATTGAGAAAATAATTCATGAAATTTGAGAGACGTAGTCATTGAATGTATTTTGTGCCAAAGCAATGATAATTGCTCCTCAGTTTAGCCCATATAGATTTCAGTTGTGCCTACTGTGTGAAGAGCTTTGCAAAAGTGACCTAAGTATTGAGACATGTGTCCTAGCATCTGTAAAAAAAAACTGTCAAACTAACCCTCTAACCCAACTTCTTGCCATCCCAGGTGAAAATGGCTTTATTCGCCTCTACAACCAAAATAACGTTACTACTGTTAGTCTTGTCCTTCTGATCAAGTGTTATGGTGTTATATATCGAGACGTTTGTGACATCTATTATAACATATTCAGATAATCAAAATATTTCGCTACATTATTGAAGGACTACACATCAGACATTCCAATGAATTCATCACCGACTAAAACACAAAACTGAGAGACAGGTTGACAAATGTCAATTCTACTTTTAGCCACTGAAATCAACACAATCAATATAACTAACGTAAATGTATTTTAAAAATATGTATTCAGTTGTTGTGAACGTACAGGTCATCTACCAGTCAATGCTGCAGCAGCCTCGGTATCCTTCCAAACCTACAAACTCCCCTTATGAAGGACGATATTCATTCTAGACCTATTTTCCATAATGGCATTATTCTATATCCAGTACATCAAAGTTAAGAAGACATTCAGTGGAAACTATTGGCAACTGACCGGCTGATGTACCTTAAATCTATACCCATCCTCCTGCTGCCTATATGGTACATTTATTTGTCCCTGGATGAATCGAACCCAATACACATTCTAATCATGAGATTCACTTTTATAATTTTTTGATAATTGCATAGAAATAAAACATAAAATGTTCTCAATGGCATTCCATGTGTGTTGTGTGTAAAGTGGGTATCTATGTGACTGTAACCATTTTTGTATGTAATATTCCACCCTTGAATTATGTGTTCCTTTAATAACATTTACTAACAAAGGTGCCTCCCTTCCCTATAAGATCAACTTTTTTCAAATAAGTGACCTTATTTGACTAGATTATGAATAACATATTTTACCATCTATATGGCTTGCGTTTAAAGCAACTTAATCTCTTCTGACATATATTCATCATGCTCAGATAAAAATACACTTAGACAGACTGATGAGACTATTAACTGAATATAAACATGCTCTTTGAACTAGAAAATAACCTTAGCCTCTTATTCATTATTTCAATTTGGCTTTCCTTGTAGCATTAACAGTAGCACCAGACATGAAAAACAAGTGAATGACATGTCTTAAAAACACACAAAACCCATAATCCATCAAATCAGTGCCACAGAATCTATAGCCCTCAGAGTGTCTGAATCAGAGACTGCAGAGGACAGGGAATATACCATCTTCTTTTATCCATGCTCTATATCCTATGATCATGCTCTGAGACCAATCTTATTTAGAGACTATGGATCTAAAGTTGAGTTTGTTTGTTTTTTCGCAAACGTGAAAAACACCAAAAAGTCAGTAGCACAACCTTTATCATTACCAGAGAGGTCTGTTGGAAGGGATCCTTCTCAAAAATGTTGTCCTCTATATCTTATTTACAGTCACCTATTGCCAACTGGACCAACATTCCAATTTTGATGAGATAACATTACAAGTACACCTACATTTAAACTACAGCAGGACCAAAGCCAGACCCTGCAAACCTTTATGGGTTTAACCTCTCTGAAGTGGTCAGAATGCCACAGATTTTCTTAATTACTTATTTCTTACAGTACTTTGAAAAATAAACAATGACTATCAGAGTGGAATGTAATGCAAATCAATTAAACTAAAGGAGGTGTAAGCCTTGTTGCAAAGCAATACCACTTGGAGCCATCGTTGGAACAAGGAAATAGCTCACACTCTTGCATCACGTGGGTACACTCACACACACCTCAACCACATTCATTTTTAACCACTCACTCAACTGACCACACCTACCCTTCTCTCAGTTCCAGTTTAAGCTGTTCAGTTATGTCACCTGTCAAGATGAGCTGAACAAACACAGTCTGAGCTACACAGGGCAGACTTCTGACAAACAAACAATGCAAAGATAGATCAGAAATCAGCAGTGATATTGAGCAGGTGAGTATGTTTGTGGTTTGTGGCTTCCTTTTACTGTATTAAAAGCAAATGAAGTATTTATGTTTAACTCAGGTTCAAAGACATCTTCTTGAGTCTTGGGGTTGGACTCTAATGAGGCCACTTGACTCAAGGACAAGGGCTGAAATTATGTTAATTGGTCCATGATTTAAGTGATTATCTCACTCTTTCACTCCATTCCCCAGCCTCGTCAACATGGGGTCTATGCAGAGCAAGTGGCACTGTACTAGATACATCAATGGACAGGAACCACCATCACTTAAAGAACAAGGTAGTGTACAATCTCATTATCTCACACTCTCAACTTAATTTTTTATTGTGTCTGTCTCTTTCTTTTCTATTTGTCTTAATCTGTCTTTTGCTATACGGCTCTCTCATTTGTTTTTGAGTCTCTGTCAATGTTTGTCTATCCTGTGATCCAACAGAGCACCCTGTTGTGATCTTTAACTTTAACTGTATCTCCATATGTTTCTGACACAGCTGCAAAGGGTCCAAATAGGAGTTCTGAGAGGACTCAGCCAGCTGGACAAATGACATGGGTCATCTTACACAGGGACCTTCCTGGTTACCCTGAGGCTAACACCATACAAATCAACTATGTGATAGGAGATGGAACCCAGTCGGTAAGATTACAACCAACCATGACCATGAAGCTAGGATGTAAACAAACCTGATTACTGATATTTGTACAGTGCATATTGTTAACATGAACAACTAACTAAGTGTAAATACATGGAAAGACACTGGATGTTCTACATACTACCTTAATGCTTAAGAGTTTCATTATTAGTGGAGGTATTTTTTTTAATGTATATATATTTTTAAGGTGACCACTTTAAAATGCATAAAATAGAAATCTATAAATAAGTAAGCATCTTTAGTAAAATATGCTAAATTCACGAACTCCATTTCAATCAATACATGGTAGGCTTCTTTTGCTTTGAAAGGGTTGAAAACATATCAGCGCTGACATTCCTTTGGGTGCAGCAGTATAGCAGGTTAGGCTGGTTAGTTAGTACCAGAGTGTACAGTTGCAGACTGAAAGAAAATAGTTTGCATTGTTGATCACTGGTGGAAAATCCCAGTTGTAATCTAAAACTAAATATTTACTTGGTTTAAAAAAAAAAAAACATGAAAAAAATCAGAGTAAATAGAACTCCCCATTTCTGTGACTTCAAGCTTCTATATTTTTTTTAGGAAGAGCATCCCAACCCAGGTCAGACATTTAGGGGTGTAAGGATGTTGGCCTATCTACCTGACAACAAAGAGGGGAGAAAGGTGCTTAAATTGCTGGACGAAGCCTTTAACCAGAGACTGGTCTTCAAAGTGGTGACTAATGACATTGGAGAAGATGTGGTCACTTTGGCAGATATCCCCCATAAAACTCAACCAGATGGAGGAAGCAAGAGGTGAATCCCTGATGAATATGTGCATGTGTGTAGCTTTCTAAACTCTGTAGTTAACTTATTTGTGTTTGTATGTTTGTGCCTGTTGGTCTGTTTATCTGTCAACCTCAGCCATCTTGCCTTTATCTTATATTATAGCTTAAACTGAAATAATTCAATTGAATGTTAATGGAATCAACATGCTCATTCTAGTTTGTTTCTTTTCTTAGTGACAGCTATCCAGATCCTGACTACCTAAAAACAACAAGGAGGATACTGAAAGAAAAAGGTATAGAGTGAGAAGAGAAGAAATTGACGAGTTAGCAAATGCAGTTAGCAACAGACATTCCAGAGAAAGAAAGAAATACAACCAAAAACACAAAAAAGACGCAGAAAGAAACTAAACGCAGACATACAATTTCTTTGTTGATAAATTAGTAGTGTCAGGTAAAGCTATAGAAGCAAGTGAACACTTCAGTAGACATATTAGTAAAAAATGTTAATGCAAGTATGTTTGAATGAATGTTAATAGTTTAAAAGTGTGGTGTGTGCTTCTACATTGTATTTAACAAGCGTTAACAAGTTGCACATACAGTACTGTGAGTTTTCTGCTGCATTTTCTGCTCCTCATTTTACTTGTACTTTACTGCAATGCATAAAGAATGTCAATAAGCTGAAATATCTAGACACACGAGTCTTCAAATAATATAAATCAGCGATATCTCAATAGGCAACATCATCAATGAACAGAGATTTAAATTCAAGTGAGGATTTTTTTTTTTTTAACTCAAAACCAGTTTATTTTTTTCTCAGTTTGTCCACCCCCTCTTGTGGTTCATGGAGGAAATATGAAATACATTTTTCTAGTGAGGATTCCTCGAGTTGTCAAAATTTAAGTGTAAGGAGAAATGAGGGGTATTCTTGACCCAGACCTCATCAATCTTGAGCATCTCCAGACCAGTCTTTTAATGAAGCAGGCCTGCATCAGCCTTTCCTCTAAAAAGGGATCAAGTCTAATTGTCCCCTGAATTAATAAGCTTAATGAAATGGCCTCCTTAGCTCATTTATCAGCTGCTAATGAGGGAAATGCAGACCGTTTAGTGAAAAGAGAAAAAATAAGTGGTGGAATTGTAAGGAAGTTAGAGGAATGGGAAGAAAGGAAAGGAAAGAAATGATTGAAAAACTGAAGTAGAGATTGAAGGAAAGAAAGATAGAGGAATCAAGAATCCTGCAGAGAGTATGTAACTTGTGCCAAACATGGAGCTTGAAGGCTTAGCCCCGACTGGTGCTTATTATATGTCAATGATTCATGGTCACATTTTCTAACCTTTACTGATTGATTTGGGGCATAAATAGTGAGAGAGAAAGGAATCAAATCCATATTACACTGCTAATTTTGGGTCAGGACATTGAAAAAAGGTTTTTGTCCTCAGAAATATAATGTATTGAAGGAGTTGAGCCTATGTCCTGGAATGGGCCACTAAATGTTCAATTAAGAGTTTAAAAAAACACTTTAGAAGGCAGAGGTTTGTCTGTGAACGAGATTTCTACGGTCTGTGGGTTCTTAAACTTAAGTGTGTGGTAACAAATGTCAATATCATATAGGGTTTGTATGTTTGTGTTGCACTGTTTAGTTTCAAAAGTGCATTTGGCATGTATTTTTGTATGTGTATGTCTGTGAGACAGATTTCATAGTCATCTTTGTGGCTAAGGCATTGTGCCTTGACAGTTGGGACAAATGAGTATTCGCTGACCGTCCAGGGGAAAGTGGTTTTAGAGCACCCCTGGATAACAGAGACCTCCCTAATGGGAGCCACCAATCCGATTAAATTTTATTGTGTGTATGAAGCCCCAGCCGTAATTCAGTTTGAAGAGAACAGAAGGACTGTCATCAGCCTGGGAAAGTTCACACTTGGCAATTTGGACCTATATCAGGCCAGCAGGAAGGTAAAGGCACAAAGACAAATAAGAACAATATCTGGCTCATTTTCTCAGGAAGAGAAGGGAAATTGTCCAGGCAAGTGTTGTGCAGTTTGGGAAACTGATATTATTTCTGTTGCTCTGGTGCTTTGGTTCTAAAATAACTTAATACTTTTTTATTTGTCTATTTTATTAAATATATATTATAATATATATTATTAATTTATTGCAAAGTAGTGCCTTGCATTAACTTGGCAGATAAACTTTTTCCAGAAACACTTGCAATGTTACAGCTTACTAAATTGCTAAAACATTAAACCATTGGCTGTACAATGTTCTCAATTGCCTAAAATCTTTTAGCAAATTGTGAATTCTGTCATTACTTCCTTTAACCACTTCACATGGTAAAACACAATGTGCAGATCTCACTTCGACTTTTCAGCAAAACTGTAAACACATTCTCAAAACACATTCTGCTCTGTAATGCACATCATCTATAGGGTTGGACACAAGTAAACAGCGGTAGCACAAATCTAATACAAAATAGAGGACACATGTCACATGTTATGTTTTTCTATTGCTTACACACTTTTTGCCAAATTTGAATCATTTTGTCAAACCTTTACACACAAGCCAAACAGACTTAGCCTTCTGCAAAAGTGAAAAGTAGAATTTCTGCAGTAATCAATCAAGAGTTTTTCCAAAAAATAAACTTTCTTACAGAAATAATGAAAAATAGAATCAGATATCATCAAATTGAGCAACATAACAAAAGTAAAAAACAAAACAAATACAGGCTACATTGCGATTGGGGGAAGAAAACATATACTTGTTTTGTGTGTGTATGTGTGTGTGTGTGTATGTATTGATGCTACTGAGTAGCGACTAAGGTTACGGTGGACTCTTTTCCAAGCCTCCCTCATGGACAGGCCATGTTCACATAGTCCACCAGAGTAGGTCTGATGTAATCAGATATGCATCTCCACGCTGGTCCTCATCCTCTTCCACGTCCAACTCCACACTTTCTTTATCCCCCTCTACCTCTGACTCGCATTGCCTCTATGCTTGCAAAGTTCTCAAAATGGCTAACCGATTGGTGTTCTGTTTTCAATGCAAGTGCCTTTCGAACAGAATATTTTCCCAATGATAACAAGTGATTTTGTTTTTGGGCAAAGTGTCTAATGTAAGAAAACGTGTGTAGTGTTTTGCAATAAGTGTGTTACAGATTTATAAACAAAGTGCATCATTGATAATGTGTTTAAGCTATGGTTACACTGTGTTAACGGTATACTACAATAAGTTTAGGTATTGAGGCTGAGGTCAAAGCATTTGCTTTAGTGTATAAGCAATGGGTGAAAACTGTAATCACCATACTCGTAATCTGGTAGCATTGGCTAATGTCAATGTTAGATGATGTCCAACAAAGTTTACAGTTTTTACAGTTTTTCTCAAATTTCTGAAACCTTGCTCCAAAACTGCTGAATTCTCTTGCAAAATAAAACTTTTGCCTTGGAAATGATTTACCTGCGCTCAAAACCAAACATTGCTCTTAAATCATGAACAAAGTAATCTAAATGATATACACTATCAAGTAGTCAATGAACCACACCCCAACAAATTGAAAACACATTGTTCAAACAGTTGTCAGGGAGTAGTACATTTTTAGTAATCTGAAAACAATTTTCTTGTTTACATCATTGACTTTTGATTACAGTAACAAAAACATGATCTAATACAGTTACTTAAAATGTATCAGAAAGTAGTACTCTGCTTTGCTCTTTGCTGGGGTTTTTTTTCCCTCCTTGTACCCCCATTGTTACAGTACTGTACTCTGCATCTCAAAAACGTACCTTTTATATCAGTGATACTGTAATTATTGATCTTTACTGATATTAACCTGTAACCAGTGAAAACGTATTGAGCAGTCAACACTGACAGTGTAATAAATGGAAAGCACAATGTTCCTTGCCATAAAAAGTGTTTGTTGTACAGTATACAGCATGCAAGGCACTGTTTGATAGTACACTATATTATCTCATATTGTTTCTTACATATATTCTTGCATTCTTCTATACATTCTCAGACTTTCTCCTTCTCACCTTCAACAACCAGCAGTTTGCTCTCTGAACTGGCTTATATTGGTTGTGTCACATAATTTGAAAAAAGTTAAATCCGTTTTGAGTGGTTTACAGTTTTTTCCAATTGCCAACACACAATTTTTCTAACTAGTCTGGTTTTATCAAAACACTTAACACAATTCACAAAACCACACACCCAAACTGCAAAATATCTCATATATCCTGCAAAATGAAGCACTGCAACCGAAACTACACATAACATTATTATTATGTTATGTGTTATTATTATTATTATTATTATAACATCAAAATTAAACTTTTGCATGAAATGGCACACACTTTATTCATATTACCAGATTTTTGCTTAACCACCTACATAACCACCTACACACTGTTGGGCATAATGAAAAGCGCCCCCATCTTTAGTATGCTTTTCCATAATACTAAAATATGTATCAGATTGTTCACATGCACAGAAATATTTGCAGATACACACACATGCTGTTGCAACATTCTTTTTTTCCTTCACTACAGTAAACAAGTCAGTGCAACATATGCACAGCAGATATATTTACATGAGACTGAACAAAAATATTCTTACAAAAAACAGTAAACTGAAAAAGAAAAAGAAAGTTTGTGTCTTCTTTGGCCATGAGCTCCTCTACCTGCTCTACCCCTACCTCTCATTTTTCCTCCCCCTCCCTCTTCCTCTCTCTGCAATGTCTTCCATTGTTGTTGTAAAAAAGGTGCTCATCTGTTGTCTTTTCATAGTGCTTACATCCTGATTGAAGTGTTAACAATTATTCAATGAGGTGTTTGGCCAAGTGCCACATGTATTGGACAATTAGCACATGTAGTGTCATTCTAAATGGCAGCGTTTTGAAATGGAAAACGTGACTTTATGTCATATTGTTGTGTCTTATGTAGAGAACCGTGTTCAATGCATTTAAAAGGTGTCCTATTGAATTGCTAAATGTGTGTAATGTAGAAAATGTGTTTAGACTTTAGGAGACTTGAGTAGAGGTTTTGCTCTCTGTGTGTCAGTTGAAACAATTGTGCTGTGCATGTCATTTTAGTGTGTTAGCATTTAAAAAACTGTCAATTCTTTACTGTAGTATTTTCTGTACAATGTTGTCAGTTTTTTTCAGATTATCTTTTAATTTTGTACTTGTTTTTTTTTTAAACTGTATTTCTAACCTGTACTGGATACTGTGTTTCACGTTTGTCTGTTGATTTCGGAACTAAAAGTGTTATGCACACTACTGTAGTAACATGATAACTGGAACAAGCTTTGTTGTGATGGGTCTATGGAGAGAAACCAATCATATTTTCCTCAGTCTGCAGCATCTGTCTTGTGTAGTAGTTTGGTGAACTATTGTATGGTTGCACTTATTCTGTTAAGTTCATTCATAGAACTCTAATCACTGACAATTAGACTTGCTAAAAGTGTTTTAGGTTAGCAACAGCAGTGTGTAACTGGTTCAAAAAGATTAAAGTCATATGAAATGTGTGTGTTTCGTATGGTAACAAAATATTGTTTAAAAAAAGTTGTGTATAGTTTTGATGAAAGTGCTCCATTTTGCAAATTATCTGTGTTGTCCTACTCTGGCGTAGGGTTGTGTTAATTGTGTGTTGTGTTTTAATAACAGAAAAGTTATTGAGAAACGCAGTCAGGTTTGTTCGAATGAAAACACTGTCCTTCAGAATGCCATCCCCTAAAAAGTTGAAGTGCTTTTCTTAGTCAGTCACAAAGTTTTGGAAATCACCTTGTTGGCCACTGCATGAAGCTGAGAAAGCCCTAAACCTGACGCCGGAATGTCTCCCTCAGCACACAGCTCCTACAGATAATAAATAGAATTCATCATAGCACCATGCACACCAGACATGCCATAAAATGTCACATCAAAACAAAAAACTACTTTGACTCGTGTTAATGTCATTTTTATATTCATAGTCATATTAATAATTTATTTCAGAGACATATAGATTATTTAATATTGACTGAAATGGTTGCCCATTGGCTTAACCTCGCCCTCAAACAAGTATCTAAGGTAAATTAATGAAAGACCATTGAAATTAGTTTGTGAGGTATTGACAGCAAAGAATAAATACAGTTGGCTCTTCATTTATGTCTTAAAGCTAGCTATCCTGAAATCACAGGCATGGTTTCATGTTCCATTGATTCTAATCCCATTCATCAACACTATGCTAGTTTGGTTAACAAATTACTTTACTGCTCAGTCTATGGAAGATCACTTCCATAGACTTCCGAAGTTAAACATTAAACACCTTCTTAACATGAATATGACTGTTCCCAGTTTAGCCTCCTCCGCTGATTTATTGTGACATTGATATAGCAAGCAACAAACAGGCATGCAACAGGACAATTGTTCATACACATTTTGCCTCTTCTCTTGGTTGTCTATTTATCAATAATTCCAGAAATATGTAAATAGAAATGGAAATATGTGTATAGAATTCCAAGAATGTGTGTGCATGTGTCACTGACTTCAACACTGTACAGTAGTATTAACTAATCATCATCCAACAGGTACATTGAGTTGCTTCGCCAATTACAGTTTTTACAACCGTTAGGAACTATTTTTAGATAGTTCTTTCAACCAGCTTTCATCTTTGCATAACAGTTATTATATCAAGTTACTTTAGAAACTAAGGAAATTACAGTTGAATTTTGTATAGGTTTAGAATGTATATTTAACCGTTTTGAAAAGAGTTTGCAAAAGTGGAAATGGGCTTGTGGGTATATTAAGTTTTAGTGGTTGTTGTGTCAGAGTGAGAAAACCACATGTGATTCGAAGGATTTTGTTGGAAGTCTGTGTAGGAAGAATTTTTGGTCCTAGTGATTGTAGAGAAATGGAAACAAAGACACAACAGATGCACTGAGAAATACAATGGCTACATTGTAAACAAACATGGGCAGTCAGAGATGTACATGCCAGTTAAGACCAGTTAGTCTAGCCATTGTAGTCAAATAAATTGACCCTCAAGATGACATACATCATGGAAACATTTGTTGGTTTTGCTAGATAAGATCCAAGAGCAAAGATCAGAGTGTGTCCATTTAGCCTTTCCTGGACTATACTTGGAGGGACAGACATATTTTGTCTATGTTGAGCTGAGCTGTGTGGTCAACATATTATATTCCAATAAGCACAGTCAAACACAGCATCAGGGTTGAGTATATCATAAATCGCAGTGTGTATTGGTAAATATGGTTTTGGGGCTGTATGAATACTCAAACGTACTTTTGGGAATGTGTGCGGTCATACTATTGGAACTGTATGCATTATTGATTAGATAACGAGAATGGTCTATAAATAGGTGATAAAGAGAGGCTCTGTGTTAGTAAGCCATGTTGACATGTGGACGAGGGAGCAACTTGAGACTTCTCTGCTATGTATAGGGGTCTCTTGAGACAGCTGTTCAGTTTAAATGGAATGGCTTTTTAAAATAACAGTGTGTGTATGTGGCTGTGAGTGCATGAGCGAGCGAGCAAATGTTTGTGCCCATGCTTTGCGTTTAATATTATATATTTTTTAGAGCCATAATAAGACACTATACTACTGCTACGAATAATAGGGTTAGGGCTAATAATAACACTTTACTCCAATGCTTTTATGTCAATAATAGAAAAAGTTGGCATACTAAACAGCTGATGCGTTCTTGAACAATAATGATTAAATAGCAGTAACAATATATTTTAAAGAGTGAGAAATGTATAATTTAATTGGTACATCATCTATCATTCCAGTGGATGTGTTTTGTTAAGGGACTTGGTCCCTGCCTGTCCATCAGTCACGATAGGAAGTTTCATGTTCCGCTTGTGTCACCTTGTCTCTCATTTTACAGACTCTATAAACTGTTGTGGAGTAGGAGTGTTGAGATGGAAAAGAAAAGATGGTGAGCCATCAATTAGGGCCCCAAAAAGTGTCTGCTGAACAAAAGTGGCTTGGGCTACAAAGGGGAGCTGAGTCAATCTTACAAAGAAAATGGGTGAAGGATCTATAAATCTAAACCACCTTAGATTCTTCAGAGACTAGGAGGTGTCCTGTCTCGCTTCCCTTATCAATTCAGCAAAATGAAAAAGTTATCCAGGTGACCTAGACACGAAGTATTGGAGATTAAAATTGCAAGGTGAGGTGACCTTGTTGGCCGAGTAGATGACACTGAACTGGTGACGGGCTTATTAGTTTAGGTATATGGGATAAGTAAGATGCTTAGAAATTAACCTGCATACCACATTAAAACTTCAAATTTTAACAAATATTGGAAGTTGTACTTTCTGTAAAATCATCAAGAGAAGACTATCAGTTCACTACATTTTGTAGGTACTTCTATTTTATACAGGTTTGTGCATTACTCTGCATCACCAATGAATCTTTTCTTTTTTTGAAAAGAACCTCTGTCTGGAAAGGATTGCAGTCATGCCCAACTCAACAACATCTTTATTGTCATTGTGTAATGTGCAACAAAAATGGATACTACCCTTCCTCTCCGGTGAATTGAATAAATAAATAAATAAATAAAGGAAAAGATAGTAGGCTAAGATAGAAATGTACAAAAATAGAAAAACGTAAAAAATATTAGAAATGTATAAAAGAAACACGTAAAAAAAAGATAAGAATGTGAAAGATCATAAATTAAGACACCCACACAAATAATTTTTTTAAAGCCAACACATGCACACACTCATAAGCAATACATTCATTCTCATCTGCTCAGAGCCAACCTTTCTCACACTAGTAGCTTACCCGGCTTGACATTATAATTTATACTAAGACCCTTTTGCTCTTTTATTTCTCTATGCCCTCACTCTATTCATCATTGACTGAGAGCTGTCACACAAAAGACCTCCTGAGTCCCAGCTCTGTGTCCTTACAGGAGAGAACACAGACTTTAAGATTACGCTCTCCGATAACCTACATGTCTATTGTAGACCTATTGTAAAAAATGTAGCCCCTCTTTCACAGACACCCACAGCATGTATGTGATCTCTCTTTAGTCCTGAAGAGCTGACAGCATTTCTAAGGACTGAGGTATCTGCCCCAGGCGATATCATCACAAGCCCTCTCACCTCTTCTGTCCTCAAATGTTTTGCTCTTTAGAAAGGCTGAAGATGCAATGGTGTGATAGCTAACGAGGTTCGCCTTAGCCTAGCGTCTCTGCCTTCTGGTCTCATACACTCAAAAGATGGGTGTGCCTTATGCTAAGTCCTATGTCCTGCTGACAGCCTTTCATAAACACTTTCATTCTTGAGTTGGAATACATACATAGAACTAGTACAGTTATGGGTGCAGCTTTGTCTATTTCCCTTTTTCTCTTAAAATTTTGTTAGAAACAAAAATTATTAAAAAGTTTAAATAAGAGGTTTACAAAACGCATGTGAACTGGTTGGGCAAACTCCCATGAACCCTCAAGCACCCGATGAAGTGTGTAGAGCTGGTCCAGTGTTCCGCGGCCAGGACGAAACCCACACTGCTCTTCCTGAATCCGAGGTTCGACTATCGGACGGATTCTCCTCTCCAGTACCCTGGCATAGACCTTACCAGGGAGGCTGAGGAGTGTGATCCCCCTGTAGTTGGAACACACCCTCCGGTCCCCCTTCTTATAAAGGGGTACCACCACCCCGGTCTGCCAGTCCAGCGGCACCGTCCCAAGGCGCCACGCAATGTTGAAGAGACGTGTCAGCCACGACAGCCCCACAACATCCAGAGACTTAAGGTACTCGGGGCGGATCTCATCTACCCCCGGGGGGAGTGTATTTATTTAATGGGACATAACGGGACAAGTCCCATTATGAAGAAATAAATCGACGATCATTGAAGGTGGGATAGGCAAGTTTTGCTAAACTAGCTATTTTAGCTTCTGTTCCAAACAACACGCTGAACATTAACAGGCTGCCTGACTACATGAACTGCAAAGAGACTAGTCTGGTTTAAGCATTCAACTTGCTCTATTGGTGTGCACTGATTGTTTTTGTCAAGAATCCCCCCATGTCGCATTAAAAGCATAATACTATCGTAATGAACATAAACATGGCTGATGTTAGTAGCCTACTAACTACTTTTAATTTTAGTGACAAATTCAGTTTGGCTAGTATCCACTGGCCAAATCAAGGGCATAGAACCATTTTGCCCCTCCCAAAGCACCAAAGGTGTCATTAATTCTTGGAAGTGAGTAAGCATCCACTACAGTTAATCAAGTGTCCTATAATCTGCACAAAATTGGATACCACTATCCTTTCCGAACAATGACTGCATGGGTGGCCCATGGGCCTTGGGAAGGTCTTATAATTACATTGGCCTGCATGTTCTCCATGGTGGTCT